>LBNU01028715.1:79595-91829 GCA_014162995.1 Artemisia annua | reverse complement strand
ATATATATATATATATATATATATATATATATATATATATATTTGGGAGGTTTTATGCATTTATATATAGAATTTAGGAAACTCCCGACACATATGACCTATTCGACACGTTTGATCCTTTCAACCCATTCATAAGTAAATAGTTCAAAATTGCCACCCGTAGAGTAGGTTGTAAAATTTCTTATACCTAATAATTTCTTCCACGAATGCAACATTGCTCTTCTCTAAACTGAGCAAGGAGCTCAGGATTCCCGGGCACTGCTACACTGTTGTGACCCCATTTTCACCTTTTATAAACTCCGAAATATAACAAAATGTCAACAACATTGACCAAGAAAGAGCTTTTCAAAAGATTATAGTATTAAGTTTTGAAGGAAAACACATTGCACATACCAATTCTGAAGAACCTCGTCTAGGTGTTTCTTTCCACATTCAACAGTAGTAGTGTCTTCAACATAATAGATTTCAGCTTTTTTAGTCTAACTTGTCCACTCATCCCTTATGCAAGAGCTTGAATCTTTTGTTGTTGACTTCTCCATTTTACACCCCGTGGCCTAAAATCGAGTGTCACCGCCCGTGCAATACCCATCCCTCCCAAGTTGGTACATCCATGATTGTAATGGGGCATGACTTATAAATATCATTCGCATATTTTCCTATAGCGAAAGAAGGGTGGTAAAAATGGTTGAAAAGCATACAAGGTAAAAGAAAGGGTTGTAAGCTTATGAATATTGTTGACATATTTTATAGGTTTTAGGCATATAAAGAGTGTGACGATGACCCATATGTCATTTCTAAATTTTCTCCCGATAAATTTTTACGGAGACCACTCAACGGCGAGCGCAGCTAAAAATAAGTTGTTGATAATCTTATTAATGGTCAAAACCATTAAAATTAAGACCTTAAGCAATAATTAGAAGAAGAGTTATATCATCATAAATCCTATATACACATCTTATATAGAAAACAATTCAGTTGGTTTCACATTGATAATAAAAGAACTTACTTTTCCAAACCTAAATTAGTATACATTTAAAAATGCAATGCCATGGACTAATAAATCCCCTTAGCACTAACTTCTAACAAAATCCATTCCATAGTAATCACAAAAGTAGATGTCTTACACTTTATCAGTTCCTCCGAAAACAAATATTTTGAGTGCCTAGAGTAATCTGTTGCAAGAATTTCACATAATCCATCGAGTAAAACTGACCTAGCTCGAGCGGGTACGCCTTATGTGGTCTCTGTATCAGATACAACACATACTACATTAGCACTATAATAAAGTAACCTCATAATTGAAACAAAAAAGCCAAAAGAAAAAACTAACATAGATTTCCAGGTTCTCGTGAAGATCATAGAAAAGCATCAAATGATGAGTCATACAAACCCGATGCGGTTTCGTTGGACGGTTCGTTCCAAAGTAGTTAGTCTCATCTAAGATAAAGTGCTCCACATTCATAAGGGAAATTGATGGTGTACACCAGATACAACATAAAAAACTTCACCCTGTAATTTTGAATAATGTGATCCTCAAATCATTTAGGCTAAGAACTAATGTACATAATCAGTTTGTACTTATATTTCATAGTTCCTGCAAACAAACCAACATATGCATACCCATAACAAATAAAATGGACCAAAGAGAGATAGACAGAGAGTATTTAACTATTCGCCTATCCCCACACTCCTTGTGAATCTCTGTTAATTCCTCCAGCGTTCATGACTAAAAATCTACAGATAGATAATCTGTATGTACCTTCACTTTAAGTTCTTTTTTGGCACACCTTCTACAGTAACAGAAAACTTCAGAACATCAACTCATACAACTGTCCAGATAGTATATAACAATACGTGTCAACTCGATATTTGGAGTTAAAATATACAATATATGGAACTTTGATGCATATTTAGGTGGCATATAAATGTTTTGATATGTGACCTTAATGAGAAAAATAAAATGACATTTTCACTTTTTTTACTTACCATCTCAACAAAGAAATTTCTCATTAATATATAGTCTCGGCGTGATACCATTTAAAATATTTACTCTTTCATTTTAATCCAATTATCTAATGTCATTAGTCAATTTGCAACATCAGTATATAAACATGAAAAAGACAAGTTATTGAGCTTTATGGACCCTTTATGTTACAAAGATTGATTAAGATTAAATTAAATTTTTTATCAGTGATGGTAATCTATTTTTGTTATACTTTTTGAAAGGCAACAAAAACTATTTTTGTTGGCGTATGAAATGCTAGTGGGTTGTTTTAACGAATTTAATCAGGTACTGCAGATTCTGTAATGAAATTCACATCGTATGATTCATGATCAAATGGATATGCTTATGACAACTAAGTAACCAAGAGTGTTGGGTGCATGACAGGAGAAAAGCAAAACCTTTGGGATAGGGATTTTAACAGGGTCTTTCTAAAGATTAATGAAAAAGTTGTGATACCATATTAATGGAGATAATATGAGAGCTAAAACTATACATGAAAATTTGAGAGTTTAAAAATCAAAAATCATTAATAGTCTAATAAAATGGTCACTATTCTTTCTAAAACTGGTAGTTTATAACTGTATGTAAATTACTGAGAGTAACAAACCGCTTGTTCTAACTCCAATGGCGCAGTTGGCAGAGCTACTTAACTGGACATACCCTTTTTAATAGCATAGGTTCGGTATGCTGCAGTGCAATAGCAACAGCAGCTCCGACTGCAATTTGTAGTAAACAATAGATAGGATTGATTAAGGTTGTGATTTATCTCAATCAGGTCAAATAGAAAATTTAGCTAAAAGGGGAACGGGTCAAATGGTTGAATGGAATGAAATTAGACCAAAGTTTATAGTTAATGCATATGACCTTATTAATCGTTTTTATTAAAAAAGTTAGCTTATTATTGTAATAACCACCTTATTGTTTTGTAATCATAATTAACACATTCATTATCTATATAAGATTTTTACTAAGAAAAGAAGGTGTTTGCAGGTCAAGCAACCTGACCCATCCGTTTCAACCCAACCCTGTTTTAACCCATTACAGAATTCGCGTGACCTGCCCATTATTCCACATTTAGTGAAATACGAATAAGCATTACCTGATGCAACAATGAGAGAATGGTTCGCAAGCTTTTGGTAATGCTTTTTGTTTCTCCCCTGATCATTCTTGGAAATATTCAAGTGACATTGCTCAGCTGCATTAACAATCTTCCAGAAGACGTTATTCATATTATTTTCTTTTACGTTGATATATATTGGAGCACCAACTTTCATAGCATGAGGAATCTATAGAAAACGGTTGCAAATTGCAATGTCAGACTGTTATTTTCATGAGGGTTTCGAAAGAAAAAATATAGTAGAAAAAATATATGATGATTAAATGCATTAGTAATTGGCTAAATCAACAAAAAAAAAGAATTTAACGATTACCTTTTATTAGGATGTTGAGCATAGGCATTTTTACACTATGTCCTTACAAAAAGTATTTGGTGGTTATCTCAACCCAACCGGTTAGGACCCTAACTAAAAAACTGATGTGTTTAACCCGTCCCGTTTTGACATGTTAAACATCCTACCTGACCAGCCCATTATGCCACATTGGTGCTGTCATCCAACATCAGTTTCATATTTGTAAAAGTAAACTGACATATACAAATGATGTTCAGTAAATACATCTATTGAAATTACAGGAGACAACCAACCTTAAGGTGGAGACCCGTGACTGATTGTTTTAGACGCAAAAAGGAGCTGCTCCAGGAAGAAACAGTCTCCACATAACTTCTTGCTCTTCATCCAATTTATCCATCTCTTTGCTATCAATGTCATCTGAATTATTAATCATTTTTGCGTTGTTTCGTGCATTAATCGTCTGAATTATTAATCATTTTGGCTCTTGTCATGGGCTGCAACCACAGCGGTGGCAAACACCCGCCATGGCTGCAATCACACTCTCAGTGTGACTGCTCAGCCAAGATACGGGGCTGCAAACATGGTAGGAAAAACTGAATAGCAGCCATGGGTTGCAACCACAATTCGGATGAGGCTGCCTGGCCAAGATAATGGCCTCGGTAAATTGCGAGACCAAACACCAATCTTGGCTACAACCATGACCCGGATCACAGATCCCCTGAAAAAATAAATAAATAAATAAAGAAAAAAAAAAGATTAGCTAATATCGCGCAGCGTGAATAAAGAGTGCCAAAACACAAAGAGTCAACTCACTCACATATTCACTCCTTATGAGCCTGCAATATCTTTAAGAGTGATGATATAATTGACCCTGGATAAGAAGAAAGATGTATCGTCACTTAAGATAGTCTGCAATACCAAACACACCCTTAAGGTTTTTTTATTTTTTATTTTTTTATTTATTTATTGTTTTTCACCCAATTTTCTGAATAGCATTGCATATTGCACTAAAGTCATACGATTTACCATTTGGGGTATTCCCTGTGTAGTCAAAGGCATAAAGTTTAAAGGTAGACTTATACCTGGTTTTCCAAGGTGACAACGTTTGCTTTTGATTCGTAGAGGTTCATCCGTTCAGTAAGTATCGTATGTGCATAAGAATGTATCTTAATTGGTTCATTGTATCTTTTCTAAAAGGTCCTTTCCATTTTATGTGAAAGTGAAGTGTCAATGCTACAATACATAATCATGGGGCGGGTCACAAGCATGAGCTTCGATTGTCAATAAAAGACTATAAGATTGAAAATAAGCACATAACCTATGGTGGCTGTCCTTTGTTCTTCTATTTTGTCAACCGCTTAGATTAAGCCAACCTATTCAACGACTCACCAGCAAACTATAACATCTCAGCGAAGACAACGCCATTCATTTATATTCAGATCTAGATAAAGCAAAAATGCCCATTATAAAGAACATCGAAAAATGTTAATCATGTTAAGCTAATCCACATTCGGAAGTGAAGTATCAAATAGCAAACTATGCTAGCAAGACCTCATAGCACCAACGATAAAACTAAAAGAGCTGCAAGGTAATATAATATTAACATACCTGTAAATAATTTAAACGCTATAGGTACACTTCTTCGCTGTGTGATCCAAAAAACATCAGATTTTTTACTCATATACAACCCGGGATCAACAATAACATGCTTTGCTCTCTGAGACCTATTCATGTGCACATTCACCAAGAAAATTAATAAACACACGACACCAAACCCCAAACTCCCCATATCAAAAACAACAAACCACTTACTCTTTCCATCCGATCTTACTTTTATGATTAAGAAAACTTAGATCCCGCGTTAAATATGAAAATGTATGCAACAAATTTGAAACAAAACAAAATACCACCATTAAAGCACAAATACAATTCAGTAGATTCACTTACATTACTTAGAAATGAAGACAGATGAGTGCGTTTTTCAAGCGGTGAAGCTCGTAAACTCGAGTCGTAGTCCCAACGAGGGTTGAACTGATCTCGTCACTCAAGACCGTGAGCTATGTGTGGTGAATAGGTTTAAAAGATGTTTTGGTTTTGTTTATACTACAACGACAAATTAAAATGCGGTTTAAAATAAAGTAAAGCGGTAAAACGACATGAAATAAGTAAACAAGTAAAGCAGCATGTAATAAAGTGACTAAAGAAAGCGGTAATAAAAGTGCGAATAGAAATGAAAGCGGTAAATGAATTTAAAAGACAATGTGTTTGCAAAGCGACGCGAATAAGTTCATTAAGCTTGAGGTAAAAGTTTGTGACGAGTTATTTTCCTTTCTCGAGATTAGTTGTCAATTAATCTTTTGAAGAGATAATAACTCGAGACGAGTGAATTAATCGTCCAAAGGTTTTGTCTTTGAATAATTAAATCACACGTCTAAGTAATCTTTCGATTATTTATCTCAAACGTTTAACTCTCTCACTTAACTCACAAACTCGAGTTACTAAGCAAACACGTTTAAAAACTACTCACGACTCATGTTAAAGAACGTAAAGCGATAAAGTAATTAAAAGACTTGTAAATCATTAAATGTTAATAAAAGTTTAAAACTAAAAATGAAAGACACAAGACTTAAATAATAAAACGTAACTAAAAAGATTTTAGAAAATTTCGACAGCATAACGTTTAGATTTAATAAAAATAAAACCTCACTCGATGAAACGATGAGGGAAATAAAAGCCTAACTCGGCTTATAAAAGAAAATGAACTCGACACAAGAGATACTCGACTAGAATGAATAACTAATACTTGCTATTAAGTAAATAAACTAATACTTATGTAAATAAACTAATACTAGCTATCTAGGAATTCTTAAACTAGAATGAATTTATAAAACAAACATGATGACAAGCAAAAGCAAAAGTCAAGTGAAAAGAAAAAAAAAAGAATTTATATCAAAGCTTGACATTGTTGACCAAATTTACGCTGAAGACAATTATAAAACATTCATACTCGCTAGTATTTCAGGCCCCATACTCGCTATCTTTTTTTTCTATCCATACTCGCTGTCATTTTTCTATCCATACTCGCTAAACTTTTTGGACCTTACTCGCTAAGCCTAGAGCAAATCCCAAACTCGCTAAAAACATTAACCATACTCGCTAGAAAGTGATACTCGCTAGAATTAAAGCCAAACTCGCTAGAAAAAGTATCATACTCGCTAGAACAATTCCCATACTCGCTAGAAAAAGTACCATACTCGCTAGAAATCTAGAAAAATCCCATACTCTCTAAACCCTAAATATCATACTCGCTAAAATTAATGAAAAACGATTTGGAAACTTTTTAACGTGAACAAAAGATTAAACTCTTATGAAAACTAATAAAAACTTTATGTAAAACTATTTTAAAAAGCTAAATAAGCTCCAAATAAGCTAACGACTCAAAACCAAAGACCATGCAAAGTTGACAACAATAATAAAAGCTTGTAGAAAAGATTAAGATGACATGAGAATAAGCTAAAAGGATTAAAAGATTTAAAAGAAAGATTGATAAGAACGTAAATAAGCTAGAAATAAGACATAAAATAAGCTTGTATTAAAGATAAGAATTACACAAAATAAAACTAATCCTACTCCTACTCCTAAAACTAGCCTAAGAACTAACCCCTTCACAATGAGGCTTAAGCTTCTATTTATAGGTCAAGAGCTTGCACATGTTTGGCGATGTTGCACGTTTAGCCCTTGAACCTTTACAATTCATGATATTGCACTAAAACTATGTTACAAACTACTAAACGTTCTTAAACATTAAACGTAACACTAATGTAATCTTGAGGACTCGAGTTGACGTTTCTTCCAAAGGTCTTCAAAAGATTAAAAAGCGACATCTTGCTCAAATGTGGAGGACTTTTCTTGAAATTCTCTTTGAGCTTCAGTAAAGTGTCTCATGAATTTTTCTTCGAGCCTTTAAGGAATACATTTGTCTTGGGCTTTTCTTAAGTAAATATCATCATTGACTCGGCTTTTAGACTCTCTTTCACATCTCGTGCTCGTTTTAGGCTTTTTGGTTGTTTTTGATGTCATTTATGCAATATCCTTCCCTGCACGATCACAAACACAAAAACACGATATCTTTGGCGTTTCACGTTAGTTTTTGGTCTTTATAACACTTAAACTAAGGTCAAAAGTATGTGTAAAATAGCACATATCAAAATCCCCCAGACTAAGGTATTGCGTGTCCTCACGCAATGTAATCACGTCACGCTTTAAAGATAAATAATTTCACACCTCTCTTTACTAACTTTGAAAAGTAGCAAAACGTTCAAAAGAGATACGAAATCATTTATTCCCTAAAACGCCCCGGTTTTCCATTTTATTCCATATGCTACTTATATTATACTACTTTAGCTTATGACGGTGTGCTTGACTTTCATTATCTTTCAATAACGATTAAGGGTCATAGAGTAAGAACACGATTCATAGAAAAGTGACCGATTGGATAAAATTCATCGTCCCTGATTTTTCACAAGCTCCCAAACTAAGCGTAAAAACGGATCATTGTTTAATTACAAGTTAGATGCCAACGCTACTCATGGAAGTTACTCGTGTACCGCTTGCTCCCATTTTCCTATTTTTGTATCTCATTATTTTATTTTTGTGAGAGAAATGAATTTCTTCATAAGCATCTCGTTTCATAGTTTTTAGTCCGATAAAGATACCAAATTCAAACGCTAAGTAGTCATCGATCTTCTCTTAAGAAGGTTTGCAATAGAAATATGGTCCACATCAAGGATATTGGATACATACAAAGACTTTGGAATACATCAAAAATAGACATAAGTTGGCGAGTACATTTCACGTGCACCTCATGCGTCCGATCTAGGATCGTAACATGCACCTCACGCGCGACCAACTTTAGTCTTAACACTTAAGCACATAATCCATGAATCTAAACATCGATCCTTATTCTTTCTTTTCTTTTTCTTTTTCTTTTCTTGATACTTTTTTTTTCACTTTTTGTTTTTCTTTCTTTTTCTTGCCTTAGTAACTTCTCAACTCCGAACCTTCACGGTTTCAGTCCAAGACCTACCGCCAACTCCTAGGGTTGGAATCTAGGATCCAAGGCCCGATCTCAATCCGAAGTCTTAAAGCACCTTAGCTCATACATAACAACGGGCTTTTGGGTAGCTCCGAAACCACATGCGTACTACGCTTATACAACGATATTCAATACAACTTCAAGATAATGGGGTGTATCCTAGATGTGTACCCAATTTTTCAAGCAAAGATTCTCTTAAGAAGATAAAGAACTACTCATCGGCTAAACCTAACATCTTTAATTATTTTGCACAGATATGGGGTGAAGCAATTTTGTGGGAACAAAAAGACATGAGTACCTTCGATGAGCTTTAAAGAGATCCAACTACTCTATGCTTAGCATCTAACTTCTAAAGAAACTCTATCATTTCACGTTCTCCGCAAATTTAAAATCTCAAATAATGAGATCCGCGAATGCTTAGCCGATAATCAAGCCACGCATATATAAAGTCAAGTACGGGAGCCGACAAAAGAGTAGCTCCTTGTGTACAAAACTAGCAAAAGCTTTTGCGATCATCATTGGTTAAGGGAACAAGCTAGGGCTCAACACGCCAGGATCAAGTCAAAATTTTTATTCTCACTCTTACCTAGTAGGAAAGTCAAACGCGGTGTCAAAACTTTTATTCTATTTTTGCATAATTTTTAATTTTTTCATTTTTTTCTTTGAAATTTTTCAAAATTTTTAAAATTTTTTTGGATTTTTGAGGAAAAACGGGGTTGCGTAAGTAAACAGCAATGGTGAGAGTGCTAGGTCAATCAATTCGAAGATTCACCTCCCCCAGAATAAAGATGAACATTGTCCTCAATGTTTAAAAAGGTAATGGTAATCCTAACAATAAATCTAAGGCCATTTATTAAGTATGCCAAAGATACCATTAGTCGATAAGATTTGGATATATGATTTCCAAGCAAGCATCAATACATGGGACTCGAGTGGAGATGAGACGAACCACGAGCACGAGAGTCATCATGAATTGGGGAAATCCTGCACATACACAAAAAACCAAGCAAACACAAGATTGGAAGAGGTCGCCCTCCTCGCGTTACTTATTAGTAAATACAGATGAAATAAATGGATAAGCATGGGGTGCCTCCCACGAAGCGCTTGTTTAGTAATGAGTCGTATAGCTTAGACTCGCCCCGAATTTACTTGTCCTTGGGGGAGCAAATGAAACGAACATCCAGAAAATAATGTAGGATACCGGGATCAAAAACAACATCCTCACTTGTGGATGAGTGGGAAGGTGAAGAAACGATGGGATAAGTGAAGAATGGGTGAAAAACACGAATGGTGTAAGCAAAATCATAAGTCTCGTCCACCCCTCCATCAATAACTTCATTCAAACCGGATCCTAACTCAACATCGGGTGGTTCTGCTGGTGGACGAGAATCAAAAGGGTTTGAATTGAAATTGGAATTCAAGGTATCATCATCAATAAGCACATTTTTCTCGTCATTCTCAATACCCGGCGGTATCAAGTCATCCGTAGCAAGAAATCGATCACGAGACGGATTATCGGTAATAGGTAAAGGATTGATTTCAAATTGAAAGCACTCATAATCCGGAAGAGATAAATCAGCATGAATAATGGGACTGCCACTACTCTTCTCTTCAAATCGAAAAGTTTCAAGCTCGGGTAGAAAATCACTATCCTTAACGGGGATAGGAGAAGAAGTCGGATGGTTATTCAATGCCTCGATCTTAGAGAGGAGAAGATAAACGTTAGATAATTTCTCACGAAGAGCTTCATCTTGAATTTCATTGTCGTCTTCTTCATCAACATATTCGATGTCCCCACAAGATAAGGAATCATCAGAATCAAAATCGGAGAGCATCTCATCATCGTTCTTCGGAGGGAGAGGAGATAATGGTTCATCATTTAATAAATTTTCAAGAAAACGAATATCTCCCTCCGGATCAAAGTTAACATCATCAACCGGCTTATCATTCGTATCGACAACATTATCAAGACGATCATTTTCAACAATCTCAAAATCACCGTTAGGAGTTTCCCCGGACTCACTTTGGATTGGGACAAGGTTCTCAACACTAGACTTATTGAATTCGTCCGATTCCGTTGCCGGAATAGTGTTAAGAAGCTCGTCCCCCATTGTTAGAGAGTCCTCGGGCTCTACGGGAGGAAAAAGAGGTAAATCACAATTTTCGGCCGTATCAAAAGTATACTTTTCAAAATCGGGTAAAGACTCCTTGAGCTCGGGCTCCAAAGGATCTGACGGCTCAGAAATATCGGAAACAAGTGTCGAAGAACATTTTGGAGAAGCCGGAGGTGGGACAAGTGGTGTGCTCTGAGAGCTAGCGGTTTCCACCACTTCCGTTGTAGTCTCTGGTTCGTGTTCTTGAGGAACGTGAAGTTTAGGTAAGTCATTCTTTTCAGAAATTGATTTAAGCCCAACACGTAAACTTGACGAACTCGTAACCTTAAATCGAGAAAAAGTAGGATCAATTCTTGACGGTTTAGGAGGAACAACTGATTCTTGGACAACTGAAGGTTGGACGTATTTAGCACTTCCATTATCAAGGGAAAGTACCGGGTCCTTGGTCACCTCGGTTTCTCGTTCCATTTCCATCACCGGAGAAGAGGCAGAAGTCGATGGTTCATTATAAATAACACGAGCACTCGCAAGCTCTAAAGCGGCTAGAGTTTTAGAGAAGTCGCCGTCGAGAGATGCCAAAGAAAAATTTTCAACATGTAAAGGTTCACAAGATGGAGTGGGATTGCCACTCGAAGCGTTGATTTCGTTTTCTTCTTTCAACGTCTCGTCTTCTCGGCTCTCTTCAGAATTTTCCTTTTCTTTGTTTCTTCGAAGAATTAACTCTTGATGCTCCTTCATTAGACTGGGTAGTGATTCTCTGTCTTCTTTCCATTTTGGACACGGCTCAAATTGAATATTTTCAACAGATTGCTCAAAATTCCGAGTATTTTGGAATGAGAAGTTATTGACATATGGTTCTTGCTCATATAGGTTTTGAAGAGGAAAGTAAGAATCATTTTGAGGATAATTGGAAAAGTTTGAATTGAAATTTTGAGAATATGAATTTTCATCTTCAAAAGCACAAAACCAACAATCTCCATTAAAAAGACTTCTACCACACCTCATGCAAGTACACCATTGACAATAATTCGAAGTTGGATCCAAACGATTTCCACATCCATTACAGAAAGTTTGATCGAACGAAGATAAGCGAGGTTGAGGTGGGTAGTGAGACAAGTTGTTGAATGTATTCGGGTTTTGATCATAAGTGTAAGGATTACAATTCGAACAACATCCATTCTGAAGATCATTACCACACCTTTCGCATATACCATAACGAGCATATAATGATTCCATTAGAATTAAACAAAAGTGGGATAAGAGGATTATTTTTGGATTTTATGTTTGAAAAATGTAGAAGAGTAAAAAGTGAAAACCAATTTTGAAAGGTAAAATCTTTTTGGATTTTTTTTTTGATTTTAGAAAAGTTGAAATCAAAAGAAAAAACAAATTTGAAGAGAAAATCTTTTTGTGTTTTTATGTTTTTGAAAGCGTTAACTTCTAAAAGAAGGGTCTTCAAAACACATTACTCAAACGATCGAACGACTAAATCTTATCAACCGCTCCCCGGCAGCGGCGCGCCATTTTGATGAGGTCGTTTTTTCAAGCGGTGAAGCTCGTAAACTCGAGTCGAAGTCCCAACGAGGGTTGAACTGATCTCGTCACTCAAGA
>LBNU01028715.1:34019-78360 GCA_014162995.1 Artemisia annua | reverse complement strand
ATATATATATATATATATATATATAAATATATATATATATATATATATATAAATATATATATATATATATATATATAAATATATATATATATATATATATATAAATATATATATATATATATATATATAAATATATATATATATATATATATATAAATATATATATATATATATATATATAAATATATATATATATATATATATATAAATATATATATATATATATATATATAAATATATATATATATATATATATATAAATATATATATATATATATATATATAAATATATATATATATATATATATATAAATATATATATATATATATATATATAAATATATATATATATATATATATATAAATATATATATATATATATATATATAAATATATATATATATATATATATATAAATATATATATATATATATATATATAAATATATATATATATATATATATATATATATATATATATATATATATATATATATATATATATATATATATATATATATATATATATATATATATATTACTTATAAATTGTAACGATGAATACAACGTACGGATGTTCCGTTGTACAAACTCTCACCATACACTTCCACCACAAGCCATCACCAAGAGCCTTCCTAATAAGCTATTTTGAAATGAAAGTACGACACAACAAGCAAAAAATACGCGAGCACATGGTCACACATAAAACCTTTTTCGAAGGAGTCAAAACATTTAAAACACGAAAACTAAGACGCTTGTCTTTTGAAAACTCTTTTACTGTACGAGACGTATTCTGAGATAACTATATACATATTAGGTTGTGCCGACCTCGTACCGTTGTGCCTATATTTCTTGATGCCGTTGTGGTTTGCTCTAGATGCCAGTTGTGTCAGTTGTGACATTTGTGTTGTTTGCGTTTCTATAATCTGAGGTGAGTTCATGCCCCTCTATTTTTACTCGTTTTATAACTGTTTTGGGGGAGAATACATGTTCGTTTTTAACTAAACTCAATGCTTGTTTACTTGGATACGCGAATTGTTTACGCAAACTTTGCTTTTTGACTGAATACTTGATTTGGTTATTTGAATGCATTCTGTGTTTATCTGTTACACGCGTGACTACTTTACATACGGACACAAGTACTTTAAACGATTATACCTAAATAACCGAATGAACCGGCTAAGCCAAATGAACTGGCCAACCTGCCAAATGAACTGGCCAACTTGCTATGTACATACGTGACCGAATGTACCGGTCAGCTCATATGTGATCATGACCGAATGTAACGGTCAAGCAAACGTTTAACTTGTGGTCCACGTTATTGCATTACTTGATATTAAGCTCTATTTCCATGGCATTGTACGCGACACAATGGACATCAAGCTTATTCGAACTCACGTTTCTTTTATACTGAATTACTATTCATACAAACCTATGAACTCACCAACCTCGTGTTGACATTTTAGCATGTATTTTCAGGTTTAAAGCGATAGCTCACTATTGGAAGCTTTGGCAGGGCATGACATGGTCATAGATGACTCTGATATATTTTGGGACAGCTTTATTTCTTTTTTGGGCTTATATTTCCACACTGTTTTTGGAATACTGTAAACAAAATCCTTTTTAATATGAAATTTCTATTAAACGGTTAAGGTAAAAACCGTTCTATGTACTCTATGTTGTGATACCATTTTAGTAGCACCCAAACATGTATGCTTCCGCTAAACCAGATTTTGGGGGTGTTACATTATGACATACCATAAGCATTTACAACTCTAGATACAAAGGATGTACCTAGAATAAATCAACTGAAACCAGCTAACCAGCAGGAACCATGCGAGATGAACTTCCACCTTTATTTGAGTTACTAAATAGATTGGCCGATTCATCATACACATTTTCAACATGCTCTTCATCATCTTCATCATCATTTACCAATGCAGAATACGATTAGATGTAGTAATATTACCTTCCTTAGAGGAATTGCCTGTAGCCTTCAACATAGACGATGATGTAGATGCATTACCAATAATAGTAGCCCCTTATTAGGTTCACTAGTTACTGCCTTTGGAACAAATCTGAACTGTTTAACCGATGGACCACCAAATTGACTTCCATTAGTAGACTTGGCTTTACCCTTCTTCTTTTTCTTACTCACTGTTTGGGAACCATCACTATTCAGCACCACAGTAGGAGTAGCAACATGTGAAGTAGAAACAATAGGAGGACTCACCACCTGTTTAGGACATTGATCATGAGTATGACCAAATATTTTGCATATATTACACCTGGGAGGCCTCCATTCATATTCAACACGGATAGTCTCTTTATTAAAACCCTCCCCAGATAGTGAAAGAAAACCAATAGTAACAACCTCCACGAGATCAGCATCAGAATTGACCTCAATGAGACATCTAGCAAAACTACTTCTACCCCACGAATCCTTACACATGGAGCTTGTGTATGAATCAAGCATAACAGGTTTACCAATGAATGTAGCAATCAAGCATAACAGGTTTATTGTTGTCCGCCTTATCTTACAAAGACATGGTACTGGATTAAACAAATGCTCAACTTTAAACTTGGTTCCTTTCTTAGTTCAAGGGTACAGAAACATTTGAGGTTTAGTGAACATGGGAAATATTTGAGTTGATAGTGAAGAAAAAAAAGTTGTTTCTGTTATTTTATGGCTTCGGATATGACTTGAAACTTAAAGTTTATACCTTTTCTTTTGAGCAATATATATGTATCATTTGTTGGAGAAACTTTATTGAGCAATTCATGATATTGTTTTTAAAATTTTAGAGAATTGCATCGATTTAACTGTTGTTAGGAGTTTATGTCATTTTATTTGTGGTGCATGTAAAGACATACGAAGTGGTTATCAGCTTATCATTCATATTGTACTTACATTATATATTATCTATTATCATCATTGCTTTATTAGAAAAAAATGTCGAAACAAGATAACATGTAAACAACCCGTGTATTTACACAGGTCATAAATTAGTAACAATTAACGTTCAAGGATAGTTAAGATTGCAAGAGACGATCGTAAGGTTTATGGTTTAAAAAATCACTAAAATTCGCCAAGGGAGGAGAGAGGCGTTGCCGAGCAGAACATCTTGTCTAATACATGTGATTAATTATGAAATGCATTCATACGGTCTAAGTATTTTCTTATTTTTCCAACGTTAAAAACCATATAACAAAGAATTGAAGTCCACATCAAAACGCAACTCAAACTACATCTGAAATATTTTTGAAATAAAAGTTCAACTCATAACACATTACATACGAGTATAATCTATATAATTTTTAATTTTTAATACATATTCGCTGGAAAACTATAGAGACATTATCCCAAAACAGTAAAACAAATAAAACACTTTTTTGCTCTCTTTTGGCAAATGTGGCAAGCAAAGTGGGTTTAGTTTTGCTATTTATAGCAAGATTTTACTTTTCCTCGCTTGAAACACACATATACTTCTCTCAATCACACAGCATCCTACATCACTTTCTTCTCTTTCTTCTATTATTGGTCAGCAAGCTATGGTATAATCCAAACTTTCTAGTCTCTTCTCAAATAGTCTCCTCATTTTCCCTTAAAAAAAGGTAAAAACTCAGGGAAACACCGACAGCCTACAAGTCTTGACATATTTTCTTCTAAAACTTGTTGCCTATTCAACAAGATTTGATTATAGTTTATCATGTTACTTTATTATATTCTCTGTGGGGGGTTTTGGGGTTTGCCTAATTTTTTGTGGGTTTTTATGGGTTTGCTTAATATTTGTTGGTTAGATCTAAATGATCAAATCTTGCTTCAGAAACCCTTTTGGAACTAACATTTTCATGTGAGTTTAGGTCTGACATAGAGATATTAATAGTAGTCTAATCTAGAGAATAATCTTTCACTCACATTCTAGAAATAAGTAAGCAGAAGTAGTTCACCATTTTTTATACCTAACCTAACACTTTTGTTTTCTTACTAAGCATGCTAAAAAGAAACTTTCTGTAAATAGAAGGTTTGATATTGTGTGTTTTTGTTTGGATTGTTGCAGAAATATTGTTGTGAGACATCTATGGCGAGGGAAAAAATAAAGATCAAGAAAATCGATAATATAACGGCGAGGCAAGTGACGTTCTCGAAAAGAAGAAGAGGGCTTCTCAAGAAAGCTCAAGAACTCGCTGTTCTTTGCGATGCTGATGTCGCCCTTATCATCTTCTCGGCTACTGGAAAACTATTCGAGTATTCGAGTTCTAGGTAAGTTTCTATCTTTGGAATGTAATGCGGTTCTATGTATAAATTAATATGAGCCACTTTGGGGGAGAATTTTGTTTCTGGGAAGGATACATTTTTTGATCTATAAGATCAATTTCTTGTTTTTAATGGGAACATGAAATGATGTCTTGTTCTTGTTTTCTTGATATGAAAAAAGGGTATTGTCTTATTAATAGGAATTAAACCATGAACCGTACTTAGTTTTTCAAACTTAATCACCATATATCTTTGAAGATTAAAAGGGAAATCGTCATGGGTTTGGATTGTTGATCTATGGATTAAGATGAGTAGACTTGCTATTTATAGTCAAATGAATTTCTTCTTTAGTGAACAAAGTTGCTAGGTATATTATATTCTCTAATCTTATAGTCAAACATATTATCTATTAGTTTAATTTTCATTTTAACTTTCTCTAGCCGCCAGCCATGTGTAAGATTATGTTAAGCAAATTTTTACTATTTCAACTAACTTGATTGAATGTGCCTTGGGTTTCACTTTCTTAGTTTGTACTGTGTAGACTTAAATTTCAACTATTTCAACTAACAAGCCAGAAGGTAGAATTAGTCACATGTGTTTTAAAACCAATTTGACCAAAACACTTTTATTAGTTACAACTGCTGCTTAATTATTCAGTCAATTTATATTGATTGAGCCATATTTAACATCCCAATAATGACAAATTATATCACTCCTACCAAAATCTTTATAATTGTGGTAATGTCAAAGCACCCAATGTAGTTAAGTAGACATAATACTGCATAACTATTATCTTAATCAAATTGTTAGCTGGTTTCATAATTAGACATGCTAGTAAGAATGGATCAGCAGCCCATTTAGTGTTCGAACGAGTGCATTCACATTCTTATAGTTTGTATCTTTTTTTCGGACATATATTGACAAAAGAAATTTTATTCATGTTTCTTGTGATGCTATTTGCATTTTTAATATTCTTTGATTTATTTGATTATCATGTTGCTTTCAACTAAGCAGTTGAGTTAGTTAATGATAACTGCTCTTTATTTTATCTTTTAACTGTTTTTCTAGTATGTATCTGTACATGCATACACAGGGCCGGCTTAGAGCCTGTGCAGGCTGCCCAACTGCACAGGGCCCCCAAATCCATTGGGGCCTCAATTTAAAGAAAAGCCTAGTTATACATATATTTGTTTCAGTTCACATATAGCTCATCTAGGCCCGTGCATTACCTGCAGCCCAACAACTAAAATAACCATATTTGTACATTCTTCCTCTTTTTTATTTCGTGTCTTCTTTTTCTTTTTATTTTGTTATGTTGATATTTTAGGTAGATTTTTCTTTGCCTAATTATTTCTCCTCTTAATTTCTTTTCTTATGTCTATTTAAATTTTAATTTACAATGTTATTGGTATGAAGGATTTGGAGACTGAATGAACAGATAGATACAATTTAATTGTGATGTAAAATCATTTTAATACTTAGGAATTAATGTTGTACCAATATAAAATGTGACACGAAGCTTTTTCTTGCCGTTGTTTACAATTTATATTTGTATTAATAACCGTAGTTTCAAACCGATTGTGTGTTCAAGAAAACGACTTTTCTATGTTAGACATAGGGCCTCATGTTTAGCACGGCACGGGGCCCCCGAAATCCACGGGACGGCCCTGTGCATACATATATATATATATTCGAAGTTCAATCAGCCAAAATGAGTCCTTGCTTTGAAGAAAAAACAAAGAGAGATATAATCAAAGCTTTATATCTACATGACGCAAGTACTGGTTCATAATGAATATTGTTCTTAACTCTAAAAAACACTTACATTGCAATAGCATTATCAAAACAACAAACATTTGGATCGATGGTTTTTAGTTGCATGAATTTCTGGTTCGAAGTTCAAACATCTGTAATTTCATGCCAACTTATATCTAGTTGTTTCGAGTAGTTTAATGGTAGTTTTGATTTAAGTGGAAAGTTACTTACTCGCATTCGTAAAAGCAATGTAAAAAAGATATAACACAAAGTTTCTGTATGTTGTTAAATCAGTAATTTGATTACTTAACAATTTAAAACGGTATTATTGCTAGCGAAATGGCTGTAAATCAGATATTCACATAAATTGTGTTTTCCGTATATTAAGTTACAGAACTCAATTTTTTTATCCCATCTTAAAAAACGAACTTATACATTAGGGTAAATATTTTATTAGTAGTTGCTTTCAACGTTAGCCTTCAAAACATAATTTACTGGACATTATAAAAGTATAAGATTAGAAACCATGATACATAGTTTCTATCAAATTTAGAGCAGATCTTTCTAGTAAATTCGGATACATAAATACATAATTCAGTGCACAATACAATAGTAAGATTTGAACTATAAACCACCATGTAATCGATCATCTTAAAATCATTTAAAAAATGTTCAGTTTTGGTTATGAATTCTTGAAGTTTGCAGGTATGTTTTTTGTGAGTTACTCCATAAGATTGTATATAAATGATAATGATTTATAGTATCTGCGTGTTTCAATTCAAAGCATGCTGGAGATTCTAGGAAAGTACAAGCTCCATTCAAATAGCAGTTTGGATAAAGTAGATGAACCTTCTCTCAACCTACAGGTTTAAGTTCTTTTGTTTACACATATTTTTTGCTTATAAAAGTATATACAAAAAATTTCTCCAGCTCAACTATTCACTAAAGTATTTCTAAACTGATTTTGACTCGAGTGTGTATGTAACTCTATTTTGCTTTGTGCCTTTAGCTCCTCGCTAGCTTCTTAATTTCTTTCTTCAGAAAAATAAAATTGCATCTCCATTCTACTTTTAGACATGCTATTTTCTTAAAATATAATTCAACACCATTAGTTCTATTTTAGGGCTGAAAATTTGTATTTAAACTTGTTACCTAATGTAGCTAGTTGAAAGGGATGAGGTAAGATTTTGCAAAGAGATCGCCGACAAGAATCGTGAACTAAGGTATTCTAACTTTTAAAGGTATCTATTTACTTATATAAATATTAGATGAATAATGACTTACATATAAACAGGCAATTACGAGGCCAAGATCTTCAGGGATTAACCATAGATGAACTTGAACATTTGGAGACCTTACTCCAAGGAGGACTAAACCGTGTGCTTAAAGCCAAGGTGCCATCTTTAATTAAAGCTTAAAGTACTAACATGTAAAGAATGAAATGACTCTTGAAGTAGTTGACTTATGTTGTTTGTTTCAGGACGATAAATTTGGAAATGAGATATCTAGCCTTCAGGAGAAGGTTAGGGTTTCTTCTCATTTTATTGTTATTTTTATCTAGTCAAACCTGATTCATCATTTAAAATTTCTAATTATGTCTCATAAAAATGACGGCGATTTTTTGCATTCTAAAATGTTTAATTAAAACTTGCATGTTTTGTTTAATTATATAAAAAACAACTGTCTTAAAAGTTAAGTATATTAACTCTGTCTATCTTGACAGCCTATAAAGGTTTCTTTTTTTTCAACCTCAAAACCTCTTTCAAAGGGGGTATTGAACCTTCACCTAGCACCTTGCTAGGTTTTAATCTAAATTGTTTTTCCAAAAAAAAGTTTCTTTTTCTAAGTAATGATTCTAATAAGACACTATGTTTAATTATTACATCTTCAACTCTCAAAATTAGTTATGATGAAGAATTCGCTTTTAACTATCCAATATTCATGGTTGTTAAGATGCCGATTTTGATCTTAGGATCTTATGATTTTACGATACTACAAAGCAAAAACGATCCGATCCTACGTAGAATCTTAGCAAGCTTAAGATCGTATAAGATCCCGACACTGACTCTATGATCTTAAGATCTAATCCGATCCGATCTTATTTTTCTCGAACCGCAAATTAAACTATAAAGTTATGGATTATTATAGATTTTTTTAAAAAAAAACATGATAATCTTTTTAAACATTTCATATTCATAATTTAAGACGACATTTCCATAAAACTTTCATATAATTTTGTCTATGATATATAATAATTTGTAGATTTGAATAATATCATATAGACTATTAAAAAAATGACATTATAGTCAGATTTTAGGATCTCAATCCGATCTTACTATCTTGATCTTAAAAAAAATGAAAATGATCCTGAGTAAGATGCCGATCTTGAAAACCTTGCAATTATCTATTGGTTTGAAAATCATTTTGGTATAAACAATTCAATACCGTCAACAAAGATAATTATAAAAAGGTGAATTAAAGTTAATAAAAAGTTACATAATCTAAAAGACATACCATCATTTCACAAGACACATCTTTATTATTCTTTTCACATGAATATACGTTCCTTTTGGTATTCTTTAGTTCCTTATATAATCATGATTCACACACAATGAGACACCTGACGCAATGTTTGGATTGCTTATAAAATTTGTTTATGCTTTTCAAAATAATTTGATAAGAAGTTTGGAATAAACAATATTCAAAAATCATTTCATAAATTGGTTATTTTGATCATTTTAAGATAAACAATTTAGATAGACAATCTAAACACCCCCGGTTATCCTTATAATACCGCACAGTTGATAGGCATGTCTAGCTAGCAAGCAACCTTTAACACTTAATTATGTGATCATTTTGACTTTAAACAACACGAGTGTATCTAAATACTATTTCCTACATTTTTATCCATGATTATCCATTTTGAACTATCTTATATCAGGCAATAATCTTTTTCAAAAAGAAAATCATAACTACATGCACCATCAATGGGTGACCAAGTTTTGCTCCTCGGTCAAGTTCAAGTTTTGCTCTACAGATTTACGTTTTCTTTTCTTTCAGTTTATTTTCTTTTCTAGCTTTATGAACCATTCATTGTAATTGATCAAGTAACAAGTTTTCATATTCCTTTATAGAACAGTATTGAATCGTAGGGGGTGTTTGTTTCAGTTTATATAGCCGGCGTATGGGTTATTTGTTTTTGGGTTTATGTTTCATAAACTCACTTTTTGTTGTTTATTTTTGAAACTTTCGGCTTATATAAGTTTAAAATGATATAATAAACTTGTATAACCCAAAAAAGTTTCAAAATAAGCCACAAAAAGTGAGCTTATGAAATATAAGCCCAAAACCAAATAAGCCATAAGCCGAAACAAACACCCCTGTAGTATATGGGTGACGGATCAAGTTGTGCACCTCGGTCAAATTCCAGTTCAGATGGATACTTCAGATGGATACTGCTACAATCTTTGGCGATTTGTTGTTTCACATACCGAGATATCATTTTATTTTTATTCCATGGTTTAGAGCAAGTTAGTTATCAACCACCACCAAGGCGGCCTCGTGGTTGGCACCCTGATTTCCTCCCAAGAGGTGTCAGGTTCAAACCTCACTAGGTACACATCTTAGTTGTGGTTGAGAAACGGGGTCGGAAACGGTTATGGGGATACCCGGCCAGTTGGGCCGCGTACATCTGAGCCAAAGACTCGCCATCCCCGGGTATAACCTAAACAGGGAAAACCTCATTTGTTTACCCATTTAGAGCAAGTTAATTATCATGTCAATAGATTTTCAAAAAAGTCTCTTGATTTTTGATGTTTTTATTAAAGGATAAAATATGACCCAAACCCAAAATGGGAGCCACAAAAAGTGAGCTTATGAAATATAAGCCCAAAACCAAATAAGCCATAAGCCGAAACAAACACCCCTGTAGTATATGGGTGACGGATCAAGTTGTGCACCTCGGTCAAATTCCAGTTCAGATGGATACTGCTACAATCTTTGGCGATTTGTTGTTTCATATACCGAGATATCATTTTATTTTTATTCCATGGTTTAGAGCAAGTTAATTATCAACCACCACCAAGGCGGCCTCGTGGTTGGCACCCTGATTTCCTCCCAAGAGGTGTCAGGTTCAAACCTCACTAGGTACACATCTTAGTTGTGGTTGAGAAACGGGGTCGGAAACAGTTATGGGGCCAGTTGGGCCGCGTACATCTAAGCCAAAGATTCGCCATCCCCGAATAACCTAAATAGGGAAAACCTCATTTGTTTACCCATTTAGAGCAAGTTAATTATCATGTCAATAGATTTTCAAAAAAGTCTCTTGGTTTGTGATGTTTTTATTAAAGGATAGAATATGACCCAAACCCAAAATGGGAGCCACAAAAAGTGAGCTTATGAAATATAAGCCCAAAAACAAATAAGCCATAAGCCGAAACAAACACCCCTGTAGTATATGGGTGACGGATCAAGTTGTGCACCTCGGTCAAATTCTAGTTCAGATGGATACTAGTTCAGATGGATACTGCTACAATCTTTGGCGATTTGTTGTTTCATATACCGAGATATCATTTTATTTTTATTCCATGGTTTAGAGCAAGTGATGAGATGAAAAGTGTACCCGTTTTAAGGGGTCATTTAAGCCTTAATTCGAGTAAATGTGATCAAATATTGCCCTAAATCGTTCCTTTTGTCATTTTAGGTACTTTTGAGAAGAATTCTGGAAAACATGCTAATTTGGACGTTTTTGGAGCATAAAAGTGAAGAAAACGACAAAGTCTCAAAAGAAGCTGGAAAACCTTCCTGACGGCGCCAGAGTCATAAGGTGACGCCGTCAGCCAACATTGACAAGGGAGTAAAATCAGATTACACTAGACGCCCTATGAAGAAAACAAGATGTTTACACCTGATGGCGTCAGGTGTTAGAGAAAGTAGGCTGTCAGGTATAATGCTAAAGAGTGACGGCCCAGAGCACATTTACAAGTGACGGCGTCAGAAGTAGATCTAGGCCATCCGAGAACCCTATTGACGGCGAGCTGACGGCGTCAGAACCCATAACCTGACGCCGTCAGAGTGTAAAATCTATATATACTTTTCTATTTTTCATTCATTAGGGTGGAACTTTTGGTACAAGTTTGGAAAAACCCTAAAGACGAATTTGGCTGTATTTTCAAGGGTTTTTCACCCTTGAATCCTTCATGTTCAATTAAAGATAAGTCCTCACTTAAATTAATCAATATGTTTATGTGTTGGTTAATTATATCTTATGCTTGTCTTTCAATTAACATGCTAGGCTAGATTTTTCTTGTGTTTGCTTAGATCTAATGAAACCTAACTATTAATTATTGGTTGATTGGTGTGTTATTACTTTTCTTGGATGAATGTTTCATCAATGTTAGGCTTAAGAAAACTGGCAATATTCCTATATGGTAATATGCTTGAACGTCTTAAGAAACATGTAACTAATGCGTACTAGGTTATTAAGGTAGTATTTAACGCATGAGCCACTGTTTACAATCCCTATGATTATGTGTACGCATAGTTGTAGGAGGAGATAAGAGCTCATAGAATTGGGGAGATATGTATGCCACCCCATGAATTGTTAAGGAATACACCCGTCATCCACGCAAGTAATACATACACCAATTAACCGGTAAAAGATAGTTAGGGAGTAAGGAAATCTAAGTAAACACATTTGTCTCCATATAAGTTTTCACAACCACAATAGTTTAGTTATTTTATTTTTAATTGCAATTGTAGTTTTTGGGTTAGTTGACTAGCAACTAATTCCCCCCACTCCTCCAATACCCGAGATTTTACTTGCTTTCTAAAAAAATATAAAAATATAAATATAATCTTCCTTCACCCTTACACCTTTTAGAGTAGTTTTTCTAACCTAACGAACACTATTCCCTGTGAGAGAACGATCAATCCCCCGTACTTACCACTACACTATACTACACCGACCAGGTACACTGCCTGGTGGGATTGCAAGCTTCTCAAGATCCCTTGAGAGGTAAAACCTGTTGCGTGGTCGCAATCCCACGTCATCAGCAAGTTAGTTATCAACAACCACCAAGGCGGCCTCGTAGTTGGCACCTTGATTTCCTCCCAAGAGGTGTCAGGTTCAAACCTCACTAGGTACACATCTTAGTTGTGGTTGAGAAACGGGGTCGGAAACGGTTACGGGGATACCCGGCCAGTTGGGCCGCGTACATCTGAGCCAAAGACTCGCCATCCCCGGGTATAACCTAAACAGGGAAAACCTCATTTGTTTACCCATTTAGAGCAAGTTAATTATCATGTCAATAGATTTTCAAAAAAGTCTCTTGATTTGTGATGTTTTTATTAAAGGATAGAATATGACCCAAACCCAAAATGGGGCTTAAGCCACATCTATCCTTTAATATGTTAAATTATAGAATTTTCCATGAGAGAGATTGTATTATTGACATGAATTTATAGACTACATTGAACATACTAGAAACCCTGATTGACCCAAACCCAAAATCGGGCTTAGGCAATATCTATCCTTTAATACTCTCCCGCAATCCGAGTGGCGAAATCACGAAAGCTTGGATTATATTATATCACTAAAAAAATCATTTAAGCAATAACAAATCTGTTGATGAAGATATCCGACAGCAAGCAGAACAATTCTTCAACAGCAACAACGAAAGCAAAGAAAGCTAAGCAAACATTAAAGGTCGTTAGCCGACAACAATGACATCTTTGATTAGGTCTTCTTCTTCTTTTTTTTTTCTTTTGATAAAAGACTTAAAAGCTTTAAAGGCAGTGAATAGAAAGTGAATATCAGGTAGGATCTAAAGGCAGTGGACGTAGGATCTATGGTTGCATGGTATGTAGTCAATTGCATGCAATGTTGCAAAACTCGCTAGGCGTAGGCGGGGTGGTCGACCACCTTCGAGGCGGAATTCGCCTAGGCGGATTGGACTTTTCTATATAAAAAAATTAAAATTATATGTATTTGGTATAAAATATGCATAATTTATATATATTTTAGTAATTTTATTAATGTTTTCATTATTTTTAATTATATATCTTTTGTATATGTTGTAAAATTTTCATTATGTGATTTTTATTAAGTTTTGGGCTTAAAGTATACTCCAAGACTTTATTGGGCCTATGTATAAGTTTTTAATGGGCAAAAAAAACCACTAATAATATATTAGAGTTACACTAGGTTATAATTTAATACTCTGTATATCACAGCAGCCCCCACATGCACTCATCTCTCTTCACCTTCTTGTCTCCCTTCTCCCTCTTCTCTGGTCTAATTGGAAGTTGCGTGAAAAAAAAAGCTTCGATATGAAAAAAAAAACCCAAAATCTGAGGTTAAACCGACGTTGACCGGAGTTGACCGTCGCTGATCGGCGTTGACCGACCCGCCGCCTAGGCCGATTTGGCCCGCCTAGGCGGCTCGTTGACCGCCTTTTGACCAAAACGCCTAGTGTGGCCGATTTGCTGCAAATCGCGACGGTGGGTGGCCGACTAGCGCCTAGGCGGCCGCCTAGGCTGCTTTTAACAACACTGATTGAATGAAGGAGATTGAACAGTGGATGTATGTATTATAGTAACATAATAGAAGCAAATAGAAGCAAGCAGGAAAAAAATTAGTTAAAGGATCAAATTGTCCACAGCCAAAACAATATGTACGATAATTTTTGACAAACTTTAGGATTTTTTACTTTTTTTCTTTTTTACCTAGGAGAAGATAATGGTGGTGACGGCTAGGGTTTGACGGTGTGTCATAGAGGTGGCTCAATTTAGCCACCTTGGTCTGAGGATTAGACCCGCTCCGATACGATGTTAAATTATAGAATTCCCATGAGAGATATTGTATTATTGATATGAATTTTTAGATTACATTGAACATACTAGAAACTCTCATGGACCCAAACCCAAAATCGGGCTTAAGCTATATCTATCCTTTAATAGTTTTTTCATCTTGTAATTCTTTCAACAGTATTCAATTTTTTGTTAATACTTTCTGCAACAAAAATGTCAAAGTAGTTAAATGAATAACTGTAGAGTTTTTACTTACTTTCTCTGTGTTTCTAATTCCCTAAATTTTCCAGGGTGCCAAGTTGTTGGAAGAGAACAAACTACTCAAACAGCAGGCAAGACTGCAAGATTCTAAACTTATCTTTACACAAAGCTATATTATTATCTTGGCGCCAGCGGCTTTTTTGTTATTAAAATGTTTTCTTTATCTCTATGGTTATAGATGATGATGATTTCAAATGGAAAGAAGCCACGGACGGTTACTGATATAGATAATTTGGTTATTAACCCTGAAGATCAAGGCCAATCATCTGAGTCTGTAACTACTAA
This sequence comes from Artemisia annua, assembly GCA_014162995.1. NCBI lineage: Eukaryota > Viridiplantae > Streptophyta > Magnoliopsida > Asterales > Asteraceae > Artemisia > Artemisia annua. The sequence continues at coordinate 63,993 of LBNU01028715.1, read as the reverse complement.
TGTGTACAGTTGCAATAGCAGTCCTCCACCTGATGACGACGGCTCAGATACTTCGCTTAGACTGGGGTAAGTTTGCTGCACTTTACATGTTTTGCTCAAGATCTAATTCTAAGCAGCTACATACGTAACAAACACTCTGGTTAGCATTAAAATACACAGATCGAACACTTTTAGTTTGTCTGAGTTTTTCTCAGTTTAAAAAACACTTATCTGGACACAATGTAAGCAAGTACGATCACATGCGTGTGCGCGCGCGCACACACGCATACACACATCATAAAGCCTATTTGTTCTGGCGAGTGTTGCGAATAACTCATTTATTGCATATATGTCAATAATGTATCAGGTTACCATTTTATTGATGACTAGAGAGGCAAAGATGCAAGGTTTAAAGGTATTGAAACTTGAAATCCGTATGAGGCTTTGAACATATGAAAGTATAATGCTCCAATGAGTTTGAGAATTCTTTCAGCAATAAGTTCAACAGTTTTTGGATCTTGAATTAAGATTATCTCTCCCTGTAATAATACCCCCATCGTTTCAGTTATACATATGTTGAACACAAGTTTACTCCAGTAGCGGATACATTTTCGTAACGAGAATAATATTTCCTCGTACATTTTGTTTCTAATTATCGTGCTAACAACGTGATGATTACACCTTTTTTGAACAGCAATAAATTTATAAAACAAAACTAGCCGGACGCAGTAAAACAATATTACAATGAAGCGGAATGAGTGCTACACGCGCGGGTTATTAAACTTGGCAAAACGAAAGAGTTGGATGAGTAGAGAAAAAAAAAAGCGCGGACACATATGATCTCTTTGTTATGATTTATGAAAATTTAGATATTTAGATAGCCAACTAAATAACAGCATCAAATAACTCTTGCCAAATAAATCAGATACGAAAATTACAAGCAAATAAACAACATAAACGAACTAAAGGCCAGCTAAACAAGATAATATAAGCTATATTTTACATTAAAGAGCCACAATGTATATTGCCTAAGAAAACTTCGCATGAGAGAAATGATAACTTGTTTCTTAATGTGTTGGAGNTTTTTTTCGCAAATGGGTTACTGGACTATCCTTACCGCGTAAAATAGTGACCCAACTATTTTTTATTTCTTATAACTGGTTGCCTGCCACGCTGGCAGCTGACTTTTATTTTTTAATTTAAAAAAATATTTATATAAGCATAATGTGTTTATAAAAATGTTTTTAAACTAAAAAAATAAAAGTCAGCTGCCAGCGTGGCAGGCAACCGGTTTAAGAAGTAAAAAATAGTTGGGTCACTATTTTACCCGGTAAGGATAGTTCAGTAACCCATTTGCACAAAAAAATAGTTGGGTAACTTAGGTGAACAAACTCGTAAAGTTTGGTAACCTATCTGATATAAAACCCAAATAATTACACATGTGATCTTAAACGTTACATTATATTAATAACGAATGAGCAATGTCACCTCGATGAGGGGTACAATCCCTATCAAATTAGGATTCCATGGTATCTTTGTTTGTTTTGCACACCAAGTAATCATAGTTTAAGTCTAACTTTAACTCTATTTAACTAAGTACAATTAAATCCCTATACATAGACTAATTATACTTTAGCCCACTAAGAATTGCTACTATATTATAACAATTTTCACTTTAGTAGTGATTCTTAGTCTATACCCGATACTCAACATCTTCATCCAATGTTGGAATCTCAAACCAAGGACCACCTTGTTAACCAAGCATTATAACTTAGTAAATTCCAAGTTAACTTTCCTTAGACCTCATTCATGTTCTTCCTTTCAGCAAGGATTTGAAGGCTTTAGATTGTCGAAAGTTTTGCAAGAGTCTTAGGGGTTTAACAAGGTTGGTATTGAAAAGGTTTACTGGATGTTATTATTGGTGTTGTCGGTGAGTGAGTTATGTGTTAGTTTTGGTTGGTGTAATGAAACAAGTGCAAGAGGATCATGAATTGGTTGTTGAATTGGAGTCTCTTTCTTCTTCATCTCTTCCTTGATGTCATTGACTTCAACCTGGCTGTGCTTCAAAAGATCAAACAGATAATTGATATCGTTCTTGGTGAGATCCTGATTCTGACTGATTGCAATAGTGAAACGTCTCCATTTTGGTTGTAGGTTGGTGAGAAACATTGTGTTGTGTTCAATATTGCTTCTTTTCAGGTAGTGATGATCCATTTCATTGATTAGCTTGTTGAAACGAATGGAAGAATCTTCTAGGATTTCATCAGGTAGTTGCTTGAAAGATTGGTAGTTCCACAAGGCAAGTGTTTGTTGTGTTTGAGTACCCACATCAGCTCTTTGCATCAATCTCTCCACATCCTTCCAAAAATCATGAGCTATAAGATTACTATCAATAGCATTGTAGATCTCGTTACTCAACCCAAACAATATCATATTCTTTGCCCGAATATCTGCCCCATACTGAGTTAATTCAGCTTCACTCAAATCTTCTTCTTCTTGAAGTCTTGTCTTTCCAGGGTTGTTGGGATGATCAATCTCTTTGAACACATATGGCCCTTTCTTGATAGAATTAATCAACAAATTTCATTCCTTATACCCCATAAAAACATTCATGAACCTTGAATACCATTGAACATAGTTTTCCTGATACAACATAGGAGGTCTAACATCACTCCCAATAGCCAATGCATCTTGTATAGTAGAAATTTTATAGATCTTTGATGTGAGATGATTAAGTGTGTGGTATAGTGTTATGTTTGTTTGATGTTGATTATGTGTCTTGTAAATGAAGGTAAATTGTGATCAAGGTATGTTGAGAACCCAAGGAACAGAGTTAAGAGCCTTTAGAATGAAATTGAGAACCCTAGAAACCAGGTGTTAAGAACCTTGTCAATTCAAAAGTTAAGTAACTTGATGTTGAGAACCCTAGCAACTCAAAGTTAAGAACCCAAGTAACTAGAAGTTAAAAACCAACGTAACTTAAATGTTAAGAACCCTAGTAACAAAATGTTAAGAACCCAAGTAACTTTAAGTTAAGAACCCTTGTAGACAAAAAGTTAAGAACCAAGCAACTTAAACCCAACTTTCTCAACTTTTGTAGTATTAAACCCTAGGTTTCGAAACTTATTGACTTCGCAATAAAACCTTAACCACACAACTTTTTTACTTTCTTAATCCAAGCCCTAACTGAAACCCTTTAACTTGTAACCCAGGCCTATGCAACCTTTAACCTTCGTAAGCCAAACCTAACTTCGCAATATTCCTTGCTTTAGTAACCCTAGACCTCGCACCAAAAACCCTAAATTTGCAACATTTTAAGAAAAAGTTGAGAACCTTTGGAACTTAAAACTTGTGAGGTATAATTACGAGCTATATTTAAAGGAGTTCCGAGCTAATTTTCATAAATGTTCTGAGCTATCTTCAAACAATGTTACGAACTCAAAAACCAAACGCAACAAAACACATAAATTTTGCTTAAAAATCACAAGTTTAAAGTAAAAACTACCTTTTGATTCTTAAAACACGTTTATCTAATCTCTTAGAATGTTTATCAATCCTTTTTTTTTTTAAATTTAACTGCGAAAATGATTAAACCAAGTGATTTATGTTCGAAAATAGAAGTCTAGAGAGAGAGAGACATGAGGTTTTTAAGACAAAAAAGGCGCAAGATATTATACTAATAATGTGTTTAAGCTAAATCAAACACTAACTAACACTTAATCCATCACATACAAGCTCTTGATACTAATTGTTATCCATAATATCTACACTTATATGATAATCTAAAGAGATAGTGGGTGTGTACACTCTTTAATCTAGAGAGAGAAAGATAGAGAAATTTTGAGAAGGTGAAAAAGAAATCACATTAGACACATGCCCTTCAATTGAGGAGGGGTATGGGTATTTATTGTCACACCCCCAAAAATGGTTTTGCAGCGGAAAGTAATGACTTTGGGGTGTAACTCAATTGGTACCATGACACAAGTAAAAAAAGAAAGGTTTCCATCTCATTCATTTAGAATAAATAGTTTAACAAAAGTATTGAATTACATTGTTAAAAGTTATGCGGAATTAGGCCCTTAAAACTTATAGTTTAAAACGGTCCCTGTATGATTATCAGAGTCTTCTATGACCATGCCATGCCCTGCCAAAACCTCCGGTAGCGTGCCATAGCTAAACACCTGAAAATACATGCTAAAATGTCAACACGAGGTTGGTGAGTTCATAGAGTTTAATGTAAAATGAAACGCCTTTGAATGAGGAAATCCCAGCAAAGGCATTGTAAATCCACTCAGTTCCAAGCCTTTTTCATATGAGTCTTGCAACCTGTGTGTTTACAACCCACTGCCAAATGTGATTTGAATCATGAATCATGTAATCAGAATACTTTACCGGTAATCACAAGTGAATGTTATACGATAGCCACAAGTATAAAAAGGCATGACATAAGTCACGTAAAATAGTAGTACAATAGCCTTAAGCTCATGACCCCGACGCTATGACTGAATTCTCTGGTGCCCTTAAGAGTGTTTTGCCAGACACTCAAATGAAAAAGAAATGAAATGCATCCGCTTGACTGTTGGTCAAAACCAACACGGATGGAGGCGTCACCCTCAATAGATCTATCCACTCACTCTCGCTTAAACATAATTAACGGTTCATGATGGAGGGACTTTCACAAGGCAAGGAAACAACTTAAGCTATGTACAGGAAGTCTACTACTTTGGCTCGTATGGAAACAGTTGCAATAAATTCTCCCTCGTGGGATTTAAAGTGAAATCATAAATTGAAAACTTGTAATTGAGCATGTATCTCCCCCAAAGAGATTGTAAAGTAATTAAACAAGTAAAAGTGGGGCTATGACTCACCTCGAGTGATGATGCAATGAACTCGGAACACAATGAATGATCGGAAACTGAATACTTGTAATGCTTGGCAACAATAGGTACGAACACTAGCCGCAACCTATAATGTATGCATGTACTCTACTTGAGATAATGGAATGAGACAATGAATGAACATGCACATGCTATCTATACCACTCGTACATTGAAAATATAAGTTATCGTTGAAATCCGATGTTTTCCAACACTTGGTAAATATACGTCCAAATTAGTATGTAAAACTAGTCATGTAACTTATACATATATATAAAGTATAAGTGTTCGGTGTTGACGTTTAGAAAACCTTTGAAGTCATTGCATGGATGTGTTAGTGAACTAGTGATGGTACGGGACTCAACGGTTAAGGAAAACGGCACTTCAATCGTTGTTGCTTGAAAAATATACTTTAGTACGTACTATGTTTATTAAATACCAAAGCTGTCAACAATTAGTATATATATCTAGTTTGAAAAGTGAATAACGTATTCGTTATAAGCCCGTTTTCTACGTTCTTTATATCCCCGAAAAGGTAAAAAGGTATACTAACATATTTTTAGGAGCTCGGGTCATCTAGGTTTCGTCAAACGCCTCAAATGACCCATTGAATAAAACCAAACAGCAAGTATGAACTTTTGTAGTATTAAACCCTAGGTTTCGAAACTTATTGACTTCGCAATAAAACCTTAACCACACAACTTTTTTACTTTCTTAATCCAAGCCCTAGTTCTGTAACCTTTGGTCCGCAACTGAAACCCTTTAACTTGTAACCCAGGCCTATGCAACCTTTAACCTTCGTAAGCCAAACCTAACTTCGCAATATTCCTTGCTTTAGTAACCCTAGACCTCGCACCAAAAACCTTAAATTTGCAACATTTTAAGAAAAAGTTGAGAACCTTTGGAACTTGAAACTTGTGAGGTATAATTACGAGCTATATTCAAAGGAGTTCCGAGCTAATTTTAATAAATGTTCTGAGCTATCTTCAAACAATGTTACGAACTCAAAAACCAAACGCAACAAAACACATAAATTTTGCTTAAAAATCACAAGTTTAAAGTAAAAACTACCTTTTGATTCTTAAAACACGTTTATCTAATCTCTTAGAATGTTTATCAATCCTTTTTTTTTAAATTTAACTACGAAAATGATTAAACCAAGTGATTTATGTTCGAAAATAGAAGTCTAGAGAGAGAGAGACATGAGGTTTTTAAGATAAAAAAGGCGCAAGATATTATACTAATAATGTGTTTAAGCTAGATCTATTCGGGACTGACAATCCCCGTTTGAAGGGCATGTGTCTAAAGAGATAGTGGGTGTGTACACTCTTTAATCTAGAGAGAGAAAGATAGAGAAATTTTGAGAAGGTGAAAAAGAAATCACATTAGACACATGCCCTTCAATTGAGGAGGGGTAGGGGTATTTATACCCAATTACATGATTGTTCCTTACCCTCCCAACTATACAAGTGTTCAGAGGGTTCTCAAGTTCCTTCCCCTCCCAACTCTAAAAATGTTGGGAGGGTGCATAACAACTAACAACAGATTACATATTACTACCAACATATTACATGAAAGATCTTATACTAATGATTTATATTTTTTTGTACTCTAACAACTTGGCTCGTCGTTCAAACAATGCGGTTCAAGCTTCGACACCACAGTTCAGCCACCTCATGCCCCTCCTTCTAGCCAGCCTATCCCACTGGTGGCTTGGAATCAAAAAAGTTGATTAAAAAATGTTTATACATACATGTAACTTAAAACCCCTCCAATCGCAAGAAAATGGATAATGCAATTGTTCTGTAAAAAGAAGGATAATGCAATAGTTCTGGAAATATCCCACCCAACCTTAATAGTTGAATATATTTTGTTAATTATATTGGTAATGGAAACAGGTGTTCGACATGCAACTAACCCAAAAGATTAAGTGAAAATTTGGTGGAGAAACACACCGGAAAAACAACGAGAACTGTTAAGCCGTTTTGGTTTCAATTTTCTTAACCAAAGGCTCGGCTTATGAACAGTGCGGCTCAAGCCTCCGGCTCCACAGTACACCCGCACATCTTCCCCCTCTCTCTATCTCTCCCTTCCTCCCTCCCTCCCTCTCTATCTCTCTATTTCTCTCTCTCTCTCTCTCTCTCTCTCTCTCTCTCTCTCTCATTATGAGGTAAAGATAGGTAAAGAATTGTAAAAAAGGACACGTCTGCCATGGCCTTGCAAACTTAGTAAGGCTGGCCCACCACGGCCATACCTGCTATTCTGAATGAAATAACAGGTAAGTGTTATGACATTGTGATAGATAGAAGTGGTTACTGTAGAACCGTAAAAGGGGTGAATACGGTCTTCTCGGCTTCTTCGAAGTTTAAAGACTTCAAGCCTAAAAGATCAACAAGTGTTTATACAACAACAACCACAAGCACAAGCACAACCAAAGTATATAAAGCAAGTAAAGAGACACCATCATATATACTTGTTCGGGATAGGGGGTTTATATCATCCGTACGTCCAGTTGCGAATCCACGACACGTATACTATTCAGTAAGTATAATCCTTTCGGTGGACTACAAACCGTTAAAACTTCACTCCACCGGTATACACTCTAGTCGGTGCTCACTAAGAAGAGCTACTCCCCAACGGTATTCCGCCCTCGGAAACTACCTACAAGGACTTATGATTCAACTTAACCACAAACACTACAATGGCTTCCCACTAGAAGTATCAAAACCTGATGCGAGGATTGCTGTCTTACAAAAGGTTTTATCTCTCAAGGGATCTTGAGAGATTTTTCAATCATCCAGGCAGTGTACCTGGTCGTTGTAGTGTAGTATAGGTATGTCCGGGGGATTGATCGTTCTCTAGCGGAATAGTGTCGTTAGGATTGAAGTGTAGGTCAACTAGGCCTAAAGGTGAGAGATGATTCTTTTTGTATTTTTATAATTTATGAAAGCAATTAAAATCTCTGGTTTTGGAAGAGAGGGCGGAATTAGTTGCTAATCAACTAACCCAAAACTAATAATTAAACTAAAAACAATAAAATAAATGACAATAAAATAAATTTAGTGGACTTCGTATAATGAGACAATCGTGTTTACTTATCTCTTGTTGACTCGTTGAATGTCACAGTGCAATTGTTTTAGTTGAAGCGTTGTATTCCTTAATACCAATCGTAGGGTGTGCACAACCTACCCCAACTCTATGAATATTAGCTTCTTCTTATGGCGACACGTTTAGTATCCTATCATAGAATCATTAACCTCTACTCATGCATTAAATACAACGAATAAAACTGTAGTGTCATCCGATTACGTTTCTTAAGACGTTCAAGCTTGTTACATAAAGGAGGTTAGCCAGTTTTCTTAAGCCCAACACGAGTCAATCAACTAAACAATAGACAACTAATCACCAATCAATAACTAGTTTCATTAGATCTAAGCAAACACAAATAACTTAAGCTAGCATGTTAAAAGGAAGAAAAATATAAAAGATAATCAAACAACACATAGACATATTGAATGATTAAAAGTTTACTTATCTTCAATGAAACATGAGAGAAAAGAGGGTTTGGGAACCCTTGAAATCTCAGAAAATTCGTCCCTAGGGTTTGTCTCCAAAGTTGCACGCTTAATGAATGAAAAATCCTAAACTATATATAGAGTTACAAAGGTGACGGCATCAGGTTATGAGTCCTGACGCCGTCAGCTCGCTGTCATTAGGGTTTCGTGTTGTGCAATTAAGCCTTCTGACGTCGTCACGTACAAATCTCTCTGGGCCATCTCGTGTAAATTTTGTGCCAGACGGCCTACTTCTATTAACACCTTACGCCGTCAGGTGTAATTCCTTCAAAAGTTTTCTGGAGCGTAAAATGCAATATTTTCCACCTCTTGAATCCTCAAGTGACAGTGTCACCTTGTAATGCCTAACGTCGTCAGGTGTATTTTTCTGACTTGTTTATTGATTTTATCGTTTTCTTCACTTTTGAGTCCAAAAACGTCCCAAATGCTTCATTTTCCAGAATTCACGTCCCAAGTACCTAAAATGAGAAAAGAAAATTGATTAAACCTAACCGGTTACGCGAATATGCAAACCCGTAAACCCCGTTTACGATGAAATGAGTGATGACATGAATAGTGACCATGAATAGTGATTTTCTCTTGGGATGAATAGTGTCAGGTGAATAGTAACGCTTCTCAAAATCACTAACGGAGTCCAAAAACGATGAATAGTAAAATGATGAATAGTGACCGGTGAATAGTAACTGATGAATAGTAACTGGTGAATAGTGTTCTGGGAAAATGTCCTGAAAATGCGGGTTGTGACATTTATACCCAATTACATGATTGTTCCTTACCCTCCCAACTATACAAGTGTTCGGAGGGTTCTCAAGTTCCTTCCCCTCCCAACTCTAAAAATGTTGGGAGGGTGCATAACAACTAACAACAGATTACATATTACTACCAACATATTACATGAAAGATCTTATACAAATGATTTATATTTTTTTGTACTCTAACAACTTGGCTCGTCGTTCAAACAATGCGGTTCAAGCTTCGACACCACAGTTCAGCCACCTCATGCCCCTCCTTCTAGCCAGCCTATCCCACTGGTGGCTTGGAATCAAAAAAGTTGATTAAAAAATGTTTATACATACATGTAACTTAAAACCCCTCCAGTCGCAAGAAAATGGATAATGCAATTGTTCTGTAAAAAGAAGGATAATGCAATAGCTCTGGAAATATCCCACCCAACCTTAATAGTTGAATATATTTTGTTAATTATATTGGTAATGGAAACAGGTGTTCGACATGCAATTAACCCAAAAGATTAAGTGAAAATTTGGTGGAGAAACACACCGGAAAAACAACGAGAACTGTTAAGCCGTTTTGGTTTCAATTTTCTTAACCAAAGGCTCGGCTTATGAACAGTGCGGCTCAAGCCTCCGGCTCCACAGTACACCCGCACATCTTCCCCCTCTCTCTATCTCTCCCTTCCTCCCTCCCTCCCTCTCTATCTCTCTATTTCTCTCTCTCTCTCTCTCTCTCTCTCTCTCTCTCTCTCTCATTATGAGGTAAAGATAGGTAAAGAATTGTAAAAAAGGACACGTCTGCCATGGCCTTGCAAACTTAGTAAGGCTGGCCCACCACGGCCATACCTGCTATTCTGAATGAAATAACAGGTAAGTGTTATGACATTGTGATAGATAGAAGTGGTTACTGTAGAACCGTAAAAGGGGTGAATACGGTCTTCTCGGCTTCTTCGAAGTTTAAAGACTTCAAGCCTAAAAGATCAACAAGTGTTTATACAACAACAACCACAACCACAAGCACAACCAAAGTATATAAAGCAAGTAAAGAGACACCATCATATATACTTGTTCGGGATAGGGGGTTTATATCATCCGTACGTCCAGTTGCGAATCCACGACACGTATACTATTCAGTAAGTATAATCCTTTCAGTGGACTACAAACCGTTAAAACTTCACTCCACCGGTATACACTCTAGTCGGTGCTCACTAAGAAGAGCTACTCCCCAACGGTATTCCGCCCTCGGAAACCACCTACAAGGACTTATGATTCAACTTAACCACAAACACTACAATGACTTCCCACTAGAAGTATCAAACCCTGATGCGAGGATTGCTGTCTTACAAAAGGTTTTACCTCTCAAGGGATCTTGAGAGATTTTTCAATCATCCAGGCAGTGTACCTGGTCGTTGTAGTGTAGTATAGGTATGTCCGGGGGATTGATCGTTCTCTAGGGGAATAGTGTCGTTAGGATTGAAGTGTAGGTCAACTAAGCCTAAAGGTGAGAGATGATTCTTTTTGTATTTTTATATTTTATGAAAGCAATTAAAATCTCTGGTTTTGGAAGAGAGGGCGGAATTAGTTGCTAATCAACTAACCCAAAACTAATAATTAAACTAAAAATAATAAAATAAATGACAATAAAATAAATTTAGTGGACTTCGTATAATGAGACAATCGTGTTTACTTAGACTTAATTACTCCCTAGTTATCTCTTGTTGACTCGTTCAATGTCACAGTGCAATTGTTTTAGTTGAAGCGTTGTATTCCTTAATACCAATCGTGGGGTGTGCACAACCTACCCCAACTCTATGAATATTAGCTTCTTCTTATGGCGACACGTTTAGTATCCTATCATAGAATCATTAACCTCTACTCATGCATTAAATACAACGAATAAAACTGTAGTGTCATCCGATTACGTTTCTTAAGACGTTCAAGCTTGTTACATAAAGGAGGTTAGCCAGTTTTCTTAAGCCCAACACGAGTCAATCAACTAAACAATAGAAAACTAATCAACAATCAATAACTAGTTTCATTAGATCTAAGCAAACACAAATAACTTAAGCTAGCATGTTAAAAGGAAGAAAAATATAAAAGATAATCAAACAACACATAGACATATTGAATGATTAAGAGTTTACTTATCTTCAATGAAACATGAGAGAAAAGAGGATTTGGGAACCCTTGAAATCTCAGAAAATTCGTCCCTAGGGTTTGTCTCCAAAGTTGCACACTTAATGAATGAAAAATCCTAAACTATATATAGAGTTACAAAGGTAACGGCATCAGGTTATGAGTCCTGACACCGCCAGTTCGCTGTCATTAGGGTTTCGTGTTGTGCAATTAAGCCTTCTGACGTCGTCACGTACAAATCTCTCTGGGCCATCTCGTGTAAATTTTGTGCCAGACGGCCTACTTCTATTAACACCTGACGCCGTCAGGTGTAATTCCTTCAAAAGTTTTCTGGAGCGTAAAATGCAATATTTTCCACCTCTTGAATCTTCAAGTGACAGTGTCACCTTGTAATGCCTAACGTCGTCAGGTGTATTTTTCTGACTTGTTTATTGAATTTATCGTTTTCTTCACTTTTGAGTCCAAAAACGTCCCAAATGCTTCATTTTCCAGAATTCACGTCCCAAGTACCTAAAATGAGAAAAGAAAATATTTGAGGCAATATTTGACCATATATTTACGATTTAAAGCCTAAATGACCCCTTAAAAGCGTATCAAATAAATCCTTATCAAACCCCAACTTGATCTCCAACAATCAAGGCTTGGTCACCATGACACAAGACTTCCCTTACAACCAAATTGAATGATAGAATGTTTGATTGTTTAATCAAGCCCTAACCTAACCTAGAGACTCGATTCTAGTAGAAAGGGTATAGATAATAAGACCCTTGACACAATCACGAGAGTAGATTAGGTTCTTGTGATTCTTCCTTTGCAAGAGATGTGTTCTTTCAAATAATGTTATGTGATAGATTAAGAACACAATAGAGAATTAGAGGATTGAGAGAAGAGAAATTAAAGACAAAGAAATAATGGTAATGGGTGAGGAATATAAGAGGTGAGAGTGGATATTTATAGGCCAAAATACCAAAAGAGTAAAAAAGTTACCGAGGCTGGCACGCTTCTGGCGTGTCAGAGCGCCAGCGACGAGCTAGGATCCCTGTAGCTTTTTCTTGGGATTTTGGTCTTTTAAATATCCAACCTTGCTAAACCCCCAATTGTACTTCACACATTAGACCTTAACATTATTCATCCTCAATGTCAACCAACTCAAATAGCCATTTGATAAAAATCATTTATGAAATGTTTAGGTGAAAACCAATTATTAACGAGAGAAAGAGAGAAGGGATAATTGGATAGGGGTAGTTTGGGTATTCCTCACATGACATAGTTAAGAGAGAAAGAATATGCAATGGAATATTATTTTGCTTGTAAATGAAATGTGGATGTTAGATTAGAGAGAGAGGAAAGATTTGAATTTGAAATTCAAATGTTGTGTTAGAGGGAAGTGAGAGAGCGAAGTTAGGTTAGGAAGAAACCATGGTTGAGTTAAGTGAGTTGGCATGGTTAGGAGAGAAGAGAAAATGCCAAGAATATTCTTTTCTTGGAGAAGAGGGTAAGATGAATTGGAGTGAGTTGGGGTGATGTGATGGAATGGAGCCTTGGTTTGAAATTCAAATTTGAATTTGAGAGGAGAGTGAGGGATGTTGTATGTAAGGAAGATGAGTTGTATGTGAGTAAGAGTGATGTGATGGGGAGCCTAGGGATGAGATTCAAATTTGAATTGCCCATATGCTTGAAATGAGAAGAGATGAGTTGGAAGGATAAGATGGTGAAGTTACGTGGAGCTTAAAGAAGGAATTCAAATTTCAAATGAAGGATAAGGTTGTGTGTGTGGGGGAGAAGGTTTGTGAGAGGATGCGTGTGGAATTTGAATTCAAAAGTGTTGTTTGTGAGAGTAGAAAGTTGGAGAAGATAGTGAATAGGAAAATGGGTGATGTGTTTGAAATGTAGTGGTTAAGAGAAAACGTGGTAAAGAGAATGTTTGGAAGATATTGTGTCAGAATGCAGGGGACAAGAAGTACATGCAAGTAAAAGGAATATTTAGAAAATGTTGGGGATAAGATTTGGAAGGATTTTGAAATGGTTGGTGGATTTTTTTTTTAGTGTAGAGTATAATCAAATGATTGATTAAGGCTTAATAATATTGTCATTAAGAAAGAAAATAATTGACAATGATGATTATGAGTTGTGTGTTGGATGAGAGAATCAAACGTTACATATAATCCCAAGTAACTCAACGTCAAGTATTTATAGTCTCATAATTCATGAATTTCCACAACTCAACGTAATAAATAATCATCTTGATGCAAACAAGCTAAGTGATTTGCATCATTGTTTAAAGCATATCCCATAACGGGAAAGGATGCGTTTATGCAAAGAGACATTTGACTTTGTTTGACCAATAAGTGAGTAAATCCGTTACGTGATTAGAGAAGACATAAACACGGATTATGATCATATGAATACTTTCACTTGATGTCACGTGAAATGTATGAGTCTCCTATGTTTAGAAAAGTCTTGGCTAGAGGCGTTTATCAAAATACCTGAGTTGGCATTTAGTCAAAAACGTGAGGTTGTGATTTTGGATCCCTTTAATTCTAAAACTCGTTTCGAGTGTGTCTAATGAAGCACATAACATATTCATACCTGTATTAAAATATCCACATTTGTCGGATAAGGGGAAAGCTAACTTTCAAAAACCATCATGACCTTAACAGTGGGCTAGCGCGTCGGAGCGCTGGCAACGCGCCAGGCTCAGTTGTTGGGTCGGTTTGGCTAACGTTTGTGATTTTATATGTTTCAAAGGCTTATTTGTCATCATAAACAGAAGGAGACCTAATTAATGTTGTCCCAACAGTTACTATGTGTTGCAGACGTGTATTGAACACTCTCAAGGAGAAGTGAGAACCTGTGTGGTTGCTGAGATTTGGCCAATGTAATACATCTAGCTGAAGATCCTTATGAGGTTGTATATCTAGAATTCTAATCATGCTTCAAACTTGTGTGTTTTGCTTAACTTAAGCAGCCAATCATGTTGTCTTATAAAATCTGCTATTATCTGCACTTTTTTCAACTAATTTAAGTTGAGGTCCTAAAGGGGTGTTTGGATAAGATTATTATAAAAGCTATCTTCAAAGGGATTCTGCATAAAACTATATTTTGGGTTCCACCAAGTTACTAAACACCTAATACTAAGTATTTGGATAAGGTTGCCATGTCTTCATCATAAAATACGTCATTAAGAAATTCAAATAAGCTTAGCCAAAGACCTCTTAAGTACTATGGCAACGACATATGAAACATAATAAAGGGATAGAAATTTAGGATAGTTTGAATGTCCTAGTCGACCCGAAGCTAAAGAAATTCTTCCTAATCCATACACAGCCTCAAATCCTACACGGGCCACTCTACATGAAATGAACATGACCTACGGTCAACTTGTTTAATCTGACACATCCCCACAATTTGTTTACCTTCTATCTAGTGCAACGTCATAACACTTACATGCTATTCTCACTCTTAAGAAACCGCCACCCCCAAGATATAAGTAACAAATTAGATGCTTAGATCTATAAGAATGTATGAGAAGAATGGGGAAGAAACCACCATGGCTGCATTAACATAAATGCCCCGCCAAGATACAGTTACTCTCAAGCTTTCATCGACTTCACTCAGACAACAAATACATAATAGAATTATCGTCACTGCATCAACATGAATTCTGACAGTGCAGCTATTCATGATTTAAGCCATTTCCATTTCCACTAATGGTTTTATATTTAAATTAGAAATAGCATCACTAATCTTCTACACAAATCCTTGTAACACCCCCCAAAATTTAACGATACAGCGGAAGACTTTATGGGGTATTACGTAGTGGATCATAGTCATAATCATAGAAAACGACTCGATGAGGCATTTTGAAAAAGTTATGTCTATCATTCAAAAGATCAAGTATTCGGAAATACAAGAGGTTTCATTGTTTGACACCACATGACGTGCATGTTTATTTAAAAGCGAATGATAAAACATTTATTTTTACACCCGTGCCAGGTTTTATGCCCTACTCCGTGCCTTGAGTCCAGTTCAGTTTCCTGAGATAAATATGCTAAAAGTCAACAAAAGTTGAGTGAAATTCATAGGTTTAAGTTAAACGTTGAACACAAGGTATAAGCGTTAATTGTGTTCGAATTACAATTAAACAAGTTATAAATCAAGTTGATTATTGCATTAAGCTCATGACACGCAACGATTGACAGGCATCAAACATGATGTAAAGTATATAGTGCCCCTAGGATAGGTATTTGCCAGTAACCTATGAGTTTGTTTAAATAAAGTGCGCTTGAGTGACTCATCCTAGCAGACTCAAACGGGGATTGTCAGTCCCGAATAGATCTATTCACAATTATTTGCGTTCACTCGCAAGTGATTAAGGTTCATGATCGAGGGACTTATGGCAGTAGCTACTTAAGCAATAATCAACTTGATTTATAACTTGTTTAATTGTAATTCGAATACAATTAACGCTTATACCTTGTGTTCAACTTTTAAACTTAAACCTATGAATTTCGCTCAACTTTTGTTGAATTTTAGCATGTTTATCTCAGGAAACTAAACTGGACTCAAGGCACTGAGTATGGTATAAAACCTGGCATGGGTGTAAAAATAAGTGTTTTATCATTCGCTTTTAAATAAACATGCATGTCATGTGATGTCAAACAATGAAACCTCTTGTATTTCCAAATACTTGATCTTTTGAATGATAAACGTAACTTTTTCAAAACGCCTCATCGAGTCATTTTCTATGATAATGACTAAGATCCACTACGTAATACCCCATAAAGTCTCTAGATGTATCGTTAAATTTTGGGGGGGTGTTACAGATTGGTATCAGAGCCATGGTTATAGAGAACCAGATGTATTTTAAAACACTGGACTATAACTACAGTTTTCAAACGGACCATTTTTAAAACATAAACAGCCAATGCCCTCTGTGCCTACATTTTTCAACATTTTAAGAAGTGTTGCTTACTGTATGAGTTCTTAATAAGTTTAACATGTTTATGCTTATAACTTACATTTATTATTCGGGATTGTTACAGTACTATGTCTTCTGAACCACACCCCATCGCACAGAGATTGAGGATCCTATGCCATTTTCAGACTTTGCCTTGGCAGCTATTCTGATGTCAGCTGCTACTGACCGGTATATGCAGAGCCAGCAATTTCTACCGGCATCCGACTCAGATACTTCTCTTCCCCCTTCTCCACCCACGTCACCTGGTCCGGTCCGCCGCTGTAGGCGAGTGCGACGACTACACCCGTACAAGCCCGAACCCTTTGGTCTGGCCTTCCAATATCACGAAGGAGATCAGGTTCACAAGATCACCGCTCGGAAACGAGTTTGTGTTTCACCCGCCTCACACATACCACCACCTGCACCAGCTGTATCACCACCCTCAGCTCCTGAGAACACTAGCACACCACCATCGCTTATGTTGATATCTTCACCACCACCACCTACCGTCTTCTACCGACAGACCACTACTGTTCCGTTACCATCCGCTACCCCACCTCGTGCATCTCCACCATCTGTTGCACACAGTGATCCCCTGCCCGTTTACAGGAGGACATACCCTTTACCCCTTTCCCCGTCAGACCCCTACTCCCAAGTCACGAGATCCACCGTAGGACCCGTAGGCGTATAGACGCTCGCTGACGGTCGTTCTTGCTACTGATTATCCAGTATTGGAGATCCCAAGAGGGTGCCCCGAACACTAGGGAATTAGGAGAGAGTTCGTCTTTAGCTACTTCGAGGACTCTCCCAGTCACTGGAGAACCCCTTCACCACACCGTACCACTACTGGCAGCCCGACTAGTCCGCCATGAGGATCGTTTGGACGATATCGTGGACATCCTTGACGACTTCCCTCGAGAGCACATCAAGAACCTTGATGATGAGGTAGAGAACCTCGTGATTGGTCAGCTAGCGATGGAGGCAGCTTTCGGCCATGTAGGTACTCGTCTAGAGGAGGCCATTGAGACTATCACCGCATTAGGAGATGTTGTCACTTCGATGCAGATGGTTATTGAGACTCTAGACTCTGAGCTCGACTGAGTTAGCTTGCAGGTTCTGATCCTTAGATATATGGTTGAGGATTCCCAGGTTAGGGACAGAGCTCGAGACCAGACAGTTGAGATTTTGATGGATATGGTTGTGAATCTTCAACTCCGCTTAGACGGTGCGCCTGGAGGACCATAGATCAGATATATATTAGTATAGCTAGGATTTATCTTAGCCTACCAATGTATTATTAATAAAGAATCTTGTATCTGTATGTTTTTGTAAAACAACCGAACAAGTTATTAATCGTATGTTGTGTGGTTGTACTATATTGATGTGATTATGTATTCCATGGTTGTTTTCATTACTTATGCATTATGATTCTCCTATGAGATGTTGGTTCCTACAAGTTAACTTAATCATTTATGTTTCATATGTGTTGTGATTTGATTCAAACATTTTGTGATAATATTTATGGTATTTGCTTGTATTGACAGATATGAACCATAGTTAATCATCTTGTTCTCAGTTATTATGCGACTAACTTATTCTAAACCTACACTCGATCGTCTTAGACAAATGGCTCGCACAAAGAAAGTAACTAGAACCGCAACTCCTGAAACCGCAACTTCCTTACCCGTCATGACTCCAGAAGCCATTCGAAGGGCAATCGCCGACGGTGTTAACGCAGTCTTAGCTGAACAGGCAGCAGCAAATGCTCACAACAGCGGTACTAGCATGCCTACCGGAGAAAGCGCGACAGCTGCAAACCGTAGGTGTACCTATAAGGACTTCATGAGTTGCCAACCCACTTCCTACAAGGGCATTTAAGGAGTGACCGAGCTTACTCACTGGTTCAAACGAGTTGAAACTGTCTTTCAGAGAAGCGGTTGCGCTAAAGAGAACAAGGTCACCTTCGCCACAGGAACTCTCATGCAAGACGCCTTGTCATGGTGGAACGCTACTGTCCAGACTATGGGAAATACAGCGATACAAACTCACCTGTGCCGAGTTCAAGGCCAAGATCATGAAGAAATACTGCCCCCGCTCTGAACTAAGAAAACTGGAAGATGAGTTTCATCAACTGGTAGTCAAAGGAGTGGACCTTAAGACTTACAATCGAAGGTTCCAAGAGCTTAAGGTGCTATGTCCTACCGTAGTGCCAGATCTTGAGAAAGAACTGGAAAAGTATGTCGAAGGACTTCCCCGCAGTATTGAAGGAAACGTCACTTCATTGAACCCATCCAACCTGGAAGCAGCAATAGAACTTGCTCAGAAACTGCTAGACCATGAGGTCAAGTGCAACAACGAACTCAAGAGGAAACTCGATGACAAGAGGACTACTCATCACCACAACAACACCCATCCTCGCAACCACAACTCCGGAAACAATACCCACCGAAGCAACCACCCGAACCAACCCAACCGCAACACTCACCACACCCAACAGAACAGAAGGCAAGAAACCGCTAAAGCCTACACTGTGACTGAAGGTAAGGAATACCAAGGTCAGAAACCCCAGTGTAACAGATGCAAACTCCACCACAATGGGCCTTGTACGACCAAGTGCTTGAGATGCCAGAAAGTGGGCCATCAGGCTAAGGATTGCCGAAGTCCAGCTACTGGTAGCAACCTACAGCCCATTGCTCCAACTTACTATTCCTGCGGAGAAGTAGGACACTTCAAGAATCGCTGCCCGAAAGGAAATGGCCAGCAGAACAATGCTCGGGCAAGAGCATACGTGTTGAAAGAAGAAGACGCACCGCTGGACCCCGATGTTGTCACGGGTACGTTCTTACTAAATCAACATAGTGCTAGAATATTGTTTGATTCCAGAGCAGACAAGAGTTTTGTTTCCTCTACATTTGCCCCTTTACTTAACGTCGCCCCCTCCCAACTTCACACTACCTGCGATTTAGAAATGGCTAACGGAAACCTATTCGGTACCAACACTATTCTTCGGAATTGCACTATAACCCTACGAGATAAACCCTTCCCCATCGACCTTATGCCTATCCCACTAGGAAGTTTCGACGCCGTCATCAGTATGGATTGGTTATCCAGACATCGCGCCCGGATTCTCTGCGACGAGAAAGCCATTCACATCCCGCTCGATAATGAAACCCTCATCATCCATTGCGACAAGAATAAAACTCGTTATGGTGTAATCTCATACCTACAAATAGTAAAATACATGAACGAAGGATGCCAAGCATTCATGTCTCATGTATCGGAAAACAAGTCCAAAGAGAAGCGACTTGAAGATGTTCCTATCGTCAAGGAATTTCCCGAAGTATTCCCCGAAGATTTGCCCGGACTCCCGCCTGCTCGCCAAGTAGAATTTCAGATTGAACTAGTGCCTGGAGTGGCACCAGTGGCAAAAGCACCTTACAGGTTAGCGCCATCTAAAATGAAGGAATTGGCAGAGCAACTGAAAGAGTTGTCAGATAAAGGTTTTATCCGACCAAGCTCATCACCCTGGGGAGCTCCTGTCCTATTCGTTAAGAAGAAAGATGGATCTTTTCGAATGTGTATCGACTATCGGGAATTAAACAAACTCACTGTGAAGAACCGATATCCCCTACCTAGGATCGACGACTTGTTTGACCAACTACAAGGATCGAGTGTTTACTCGAAGATCGACCTAAGGTCCGGATATCATTAGTTGAGAGTCCGAGAGGAGGACATTCCAAAAACCGCCTTTAGAACGCGTTACGGGCATTATGAATTTCAAGTGATGCTATTTGGTTTAACAAATGCACCCGCGGTGTTCATGGACTTAATGAACCGAATGTGCAACCTTACTTGGATAAATTCGTAATAGTCTTCATAGACGATATTCTAATCTACTCTCGCAACGAGAAGGAACACGCCGATCATCTGAGGATCATCTTGGGTTTGCTCAAAGAGGAGAAATTGTATGCCAAGTTCTCCAAATGTGACTTTTGGATTCGAACTGTACAATTTCTTGGGCACGTCATCAATAGTCAAGGTATTCACGTAGATCCCACGAAGATAGAGGCCGTAAAAGGTTGGGCATCTTCTATGAGCGCCACGGAGATACGCCAAATTTTAGGTCTTGCCGGATACTACAGGAGATTTATAGAAGGTTTCTCGAAAATCTCAAAGCCTTTGACCGAACTAACCCAAAAGAACAAGAAGTATGTCTGGGGAGAAGCAGAGGAATCAGCTTTCCAGCTGTTAAAGCAAAAGCTTTGTGAAGCACCCATAATAGCCCTACCGGAAGGAAGCGAAGATTTCATAGTGTATTGCAATGCTTCATATCACTGTTTAGGTGCTGTACTGATGCAAAGAAGCAAAGTAATAGCTTACGCCTCCCGACAACTGAAGAAACATGAGGAGAATTACACAACTCATGACTTAAAGTTAGGAGCGGTAGTATTCACTCTCAAGTTGTGGAGACATTACCTCTATGACACCAAGTATACCGTATTCACTGACCATAAGAGCCTCCAGCACATCCTAGATCAGAAGGAACTGAACATGAGGCAACGTTGCTGGTTAGAATAACTGAGTGACTATGATTGTGAAATCCATTATCACACAGGAAAAGCCAACGTCGTGGCAGATGCTTTAAGTCGTAAGGAACGACTTAAGCCTCTCAGGGTCAGGTCATTAGGAATGACCATTCATTCACCCCTTCCCTCCCAAATACTCGCCGCTCAATCCGAAGCTCTTAAGGAAGGGAATCGACCTAACGAAAAGATTTACGGCATGCCGGAGAACAAGAATGGTTTTGTTAAGAGAGAAGATGGAACGCTCTGTTTCAAAGACAGAAGCTGGGTCCCTCTCTTCGGAGGCATTCGTGATCTCATTATGAACGAATCTCACAAATCCAAATACTCCATCCACCCAGGCTCCGACAAGATGTACCAGGACATCAAGAAACTGTACTGGTGGCAAAACATGAAGGCCGACATTGCTGAGTATGTCGGAAAATGTTTGACCTGCTCGAGAGTAAAGGCGGAATATCAGAAACCGTCAGGATTACTCATCCAACCCGAGCTTCCCATATGGAAATGGGAATGCATCACTATGGACTTCATTACCAAACTACCCAAAACCTCCACCGGATTGGACACAATCTGGGTCATCGTCGATCGACCCACCAAATCCGCCCACTTCCTACCGATCAGAGAAACCGACGACAAGAATACACTCGCTCAGCTATATCTCAAGGAAATAGTTTCCCAGCATGGAGTGCCGATTTCAATCATCTCAGATCATGATAGTCGTTTCACATCTCATTTTTGGAAGTCTTTGCAAAAAGCCATGGGAACCAATTTAGATATGAGTACAGCTTATCACCCACAAACTGATGGTCAAAGTGAGAGAACCATCCAAACTCTAGAGGACATGCTCCGAGCATGTGTCATCGATTTCGGTAAAGGTTGGGATAGACACTTACCTTTAGCGGAATTTTCCTACAACAATAGTTATTATGCAAGCATTGAGGCAGCACCCTTCGAAGCACTTTATGGTCGAAAGCGCCGATCACCTATTTGTTGGCCCGAAGTTGGAGATGTACAACTTACTGGACCCGATCTCATTCACGAGACAACAGAAAAGATCGTTAAGATCAAACAACGTCTGTAAGCAGCTAGAGACCGACAGAAAAGCTACGCTGATGTAAGGCGGAAACCTATGGAATTCCACATTGGAGACAAAGTCATGCTGAAAGTATCTCCTTGGAAAGGAATGGTATGTTTCGGTAAACGTGGAAACTGAACCCTTGGTACATTGGTCCATTCAAAATCTTGGAGAGGATAGGACCAGTGGCATACAAGCTCGAGCTACCCAAGGAACTTAGCCGAGTTCATGACACCTTTCACGTTTCAAACCTGAAGAAATGCCTATCCGATGAATCTCTCGTCATCCCTCTGAAAGAGATTCGACTCGACGATAAACTTGTCTTCACGGAAGAACCCATGGAAACCATGGACCGAGAGATCAAACAACTGAAACACCACCGCATTCCCATTGTCAAGGTTTGTTGGGACTCTAAGCGAGGACCAGAGTATACTTGGGAACGCGAAGCTCAAATTCGTGCCAAATACCCACACCTCTTCCCGTAGACACCCCTGACGACCTTTTCAGACTTGAATTCCGGGACGGAATTCACTGTAAGGGGTAGGTACTGTAGCCTCTCGTAATTTCCCGAATAATAATATGCTAAAACTATGATTTCAGAAATCATCACGTAAATTAATAACCATTTGAACCGGTAACAATTTTTTTTTAAATTATGCTATGCTATTTTTAATCACAACGAGTATTGTGATTACCATTTACCTAGGAATGCTCACACACAACCCTTGATAGTCTAAGAATCGCGAATTCATTTAAAACCTTTAATGTTTAATATTTAACGTTTACACGTTTCGTCATTTAACCAAACGCGTTCAAACGAATTCCCGAGCTCCCGAAAATTTCCACAAACACTCGATAAATATATTGGAACTCGACACGATACCCAAAGCTTGTCAGATGGGCCTGCTAGACCCATTGGGCCTCGGCCCACTCCCTTCGTTAACATAACCCACCAAACGGACCCCGTTGTGTTTTTCTTTTCTTTCTTCGCTGGCTCAGTCCACTACACAAGCCCAAAATCCAAACTAGCCCATCACCTCTTTATATTATTTCAAAATACATGTCCCAAACCCTGTTTACTTTGGTCGTTTATTTCGTTAATTTCCTTAACAACACATATATATTTTTACACGTTCTAATTCTCCTCACTACTGAGAATCATAAGGAACAAATATTTTTCAAAACCGAGTATGTTTGCTCACTCAAAATTGAGCAAAGCTTAGCCCCGCAACCCATTGTCACCAACTTGTGAAAACTCTATAATTTTTAGTCAAAACTCTTTCGTTACTCTCTCAAAACTCACAAGTATTTCCCGAAACATGCACAACACGTTTTTCCTATGTTGTTGACCTCCCATGAACACCCAAACAAAACCAAACAAAGGGCAATGATGTTCTCTTTGTTTTCTTCTTCTCGGCAAAACACCACCAAGGACGAATCCATGTAAACCTACTCTCATATTCTTCCTTTGACCTCAATGATAATCATACACCACCCTTTTGAACACATGGTTAAATGGGATTGACTTTCCTTTCGTGACAAAACCCCAAACGCATAACATGGAAATTTTGTTTCCTTCATCTCGTTAACACATCCACAAGGACGATACCTTGCTAACTCACCTCTTTGACTTAAAATGGTAATCATGATTGTAGCAAACCACAAAATCTTATCACTATCATTCCCACTATAAATACCTATATCAGGTATTTCACAGGTAATTTTTTTCTTTTTATATGCATTCACTACTTGCATGACTCTCTAGACCTGCTCACGTATCTACACAAGCCAAATATCTTTACACTCACAACATGTGAACTCCTGGTATGTTAAGCATAAGATCATAACCACACCATAATAAGTAATCTATCAATCTAACACACTAAGCTTATCACAATATCATAATAAACCCTAATTAAATCCTAACTGCACCTATGTGTTTCCGGTTAACTTTAAAACCCTAATTGCTTATCTGAACTAGCTTGAAAGGGTTCAAGGCTTATGTATGAGTTACCTTAGGAACAATAGGATACCTTAGCACCCTTAGACCTTAGTACAACACCATAGAACTTAGGTACAAGTCCCCTAAGCACAAAACCATAACTAGGTCATAACTTCCCGAAACTAGGTCTAAACTATCCCAAATCTTTCCCATAAGCTACCACCACTTAGTATAAGCCTCTTAGGACTTAGGATTAGTCACTAGACACTCATAGGACCGTAATCTAGGCACTAAACCCTAGGCAAAACCCTAATCACTCACTAAGTAAAACTAGGCTAAAACTAAACCTAACACCTAAACTAAGCTACTATAACACCCGAAACTACCCAAGCAAGTACCCTAGCACCTTAATCACCTCAAGTAGGTTACCTAGCACCCTAGAACACACCACATAAGGTGGTGCATCACCACCATGTAAGCTACTTTAGCCCACGGTGCAATATACACCACAAACACCCTATAACCGCCTCTCCAGCCCCCTAGCTAGTATATAGCAGTCCCTAGTCATCCATTAGACTTACCACATCACCCCTTAGCTGTCATGAGTTGACCCCCCCCCCTCCTTGACACCTAGGGAACCATTTTGACACCTATACCACCCGTTACCCTATAAATACCCCCAAACTCTCACCATTTCGAATCACCCCTCTCCTCTCTTCTCTACCTACACCTTTCTGTAGTACTAAGTCCCTAATACCAGTAGGAGTCGAGTGGTATAGCCTTAGTCCTTGTCGAGTCCTAGTTTTAGCTTAGAAAACCCTAGTCTTCACGTTAAGCCTCCCCCAACCTAGGTAAGCCTCCACTTTAATTCTAATAGCCTTAGTACTGATATAGGAAACTTAGGATATGCCTTAGAACCCTTAGATAAGCTTTGACCATTTTCATTTAGGAGTTTTCATTTTAAAACCCTAATTATCGATAATTATGTGTTTATATGCTAAATTGCCTTATTATGTGATATAATCTGATTTATGAGACTTAGTTAAGTATATATTAGTTAAACATAAGCTAAGAAACTTAGTTGTCACATTAAAATACAATTTGCATGGAAAAAGGACTAGTTTTGCAATAGTTTTCATGCATAGGGGTATATATGGTAACTTTATAAAAATATTAAGATTAGGGACTGTTTTTGACATTTCCTAGAAGTTATAAGTATAAGGACCCTTTTTGATAAGTTCTATAACCTTAGGATAGAAAGTAAAATAGTTATAAACATATAAGGACTAGTTTTGCAAATATTAGTAAGTTAAAGGTATAAATGGTAAATCTTGAAATCTTATAAGTTCAAGGGTCATTTATGCCATTTTCTTAAAATATAGAAGTATAGGGACTAATTGTGTAAAGTCTAGAAACTTAAATGCCTAAATGTTATAAGTTTAGGGTAGAAATTGTAAATATACAAACTATAAGGGTATAACATGAAACATTTGCTTAATAAATAAAAGTGCTATCTTTTTATGTGATGTGTCACAATAGTAAAGAGCTTCATGTGAGGGGCTACATTTGTGTATACGTTTTGACGAGTTTGCTGGGTTTACGATTTAAAGTGCCCTGACTCCTCAAACGTTTTAAGACTAGTACTTAATAACATGACACAATAGTAGGGAGCTTCATGTGAGGAGTCTTATACTTCTGGATTATGATGGCCCGAACGGTGATACATTATATTTAAGACTAGTACTTAATAACATGACACAATAGTAGGGAACTTCATGTGATGAGTATTAACTTCTGAATTATGATGACCCGAACAGAATTATGTTGGCCGCATAATACAATAGTAGGGAGCTTCATGTGAGGAGTCTTATACTTCTGAATTGTGATGGCCCGAACGTAACTGAAACACCACCGCATTCCCATTGTCAAGGTTTGTTGGGACTCTAAGCGAGGACCAGAGTATACTTGGGAACGCGAAGCTCAAATTCGTGCCAAATACCCACACCTCTTCCCGTAGACACCCCTGACGACCTTTTCAGACTTGAATTCCGGGACGGAATTCACTGTAAGGGGTAGGTACTGTAGCCTCTCGTAATTTCCCGAATAATAATATGCTAAAACTATGATTTCAGAAATCATCACGTAAATTAATAACCATTTGAACCGGTAACAATTTTTTTTTAAATTATGCTATGCTATTTTTAATCACAACGAGTATTGTGATTACCATTTACCTAGGAATGCTCACACACAACCCTTGATAGTCTAAGAATCGCGAATTCATTTAAAACCTTTAACGTTTAATATTTAACGTTTACACGTTTCGTCATTTAACCAAACGCGTTCAAACGAATTCCCGAGCTCCCGAAAATTTCCACAAACACTCGATAAATATATTGGAACTCGACACGATACCCAAAGCTTGTCAGATGGGCCTGCTAGACCCATTGGGCCTCGGCCCACTCCCTTCGTTAACATAACCCACCAAACGGACCCTGTTGTGTTTTTCTTTTCTTTCTTCGCTGGCTCAGTCCACTACACAAGCCCAAAATCCAAACTAGCCCATCACCTCTTTATATTATTTCAAAATACATGTCCCAAACCCTGTTTACTTTGGTCGTTTATTTCGTTAATTTCCTTAACAACACATATATATTTTTACACGTTCTAATTCTCCTCACTACTGAGAATCATAAGGAACAAATATTTTTCAAAACCGAGTATGTTTGCTCACTCAAAATTGAGCAAAGCTTAGCCCCGCAACCCATTGTCACCAACTTGTGAAAACTCTATAATTTTTAGTCAAAACTCTTTCGTTACTCTCTCAAAACTCACAAGTATTTCCCGAAACATGCACAACACGTTTTTCCTATGTTGTTGACCTCCCATGAACACCCAAACAAAACCAAACAAAGGGCAATGATGTTCTCTTTGTTTTCTTCTTCTCGGTAAAACACCACCAAGGACGAATCCATGTAAACCTACTCTCATATTCTTCCTTTGACCTCAATGATAATCATACACCACCCTTTTGAACACATGGTTAAATGGGATTGACTTTCCTTTCGTGACAAAACCCCAAACGCATAACATGGAAATTTTGTTTCCTTCATCTCGTTAACACATCCACAAGGACGATGCCTTGCTAACTCACCTCTTTGACTTAAAATGGTAATCATGATTGTAGCAAACCACAAAATCTTATCACTATCATTCCCACTATAAATACCTATATCAGGTATTTCACAGGTAATTTTTTTCTTTTTATATGCATTCACTACTTGCATGACTCTCTAGACCTGCTCACGTATCTACACAAGCCAAATATCTTTACACTCACAACATGTGAACTCCTGGTATGTTAAGCATAAGATCATAACCACACCATAATAAGTAATCTATCAATCTAACACACTAAGCTTATCACAATATCATAATAAACCCTAATTAAATCCTAACTGCACCTATGTGTTTCCGGTTAACTTTAAAACCCTAATTGCTTATCTGAACTAGCTTGAAAGGGTTCAAGGCTTATGTATGAGTTACCTTAGGAACAATAGGATACCTTAGCACCCTTAGACCTTAGTACAACACCATAGAACTTAGGTACAAGTCCCCTAACCACAAAACCATAACTAGGTCATAACTTCCCAAAACTAGGTCTAAACTATCCCAAATCTTTCCCATAAGCTACCACCACTTAGTATAAGCCTCTTAGGACTTAGGATTAGTCACTAGACACTCATAGGACCGTAATCTAGGCACTAAACCCTAGGCAAAACCCTAATCACTCACTAAGCAAAACTAGGCTAAAACTAAACCTAACACCTAAACTAAGCTACTATAACACCCGAAACTACCCAAGCAAGTACCCTAGCACCTTAATCACCTCAAGTAGGTTACCTAGCACCCTAGAACACACCACACAAGGTGGTGCATCACCACCATGTAAGCTACTTTAGCCCACGGTGCAATATACACCACAAACGCCCTATAACCGCCTCTCCAGCCCCCTAGCTAGTATATAGCAGTCCTTAGTCATCCATTAGACTCACCACATCACCCCCTAGCTGTCATGAGTTGACCCCCCCCCCTCCTTGACACATAGGGAACCATTTTGACACCTATACCACCCGTTACCCTATAAATACCCCCAAACTCTCACCATTTCGAATCATCCCTCTCCTCTCTTCTCTACCTACACCTTTCTGTAGTACTAAGTCCCTAATACCCGTAGGAGTCGAGTGGTATAGCCTTAGTCCTTGTCGAGTCCTAGTTTTAGCTTAGAAAACCCTAGTTTTCACGTTAAGCCTCCCCCAACCTAGGTAAGCCTCCACTTTAATTCTAATAGCCTTAGTACTGATATAGGAAACTTAGGATATGCCTTAGAACCCTTAGATAAGCTTTGACCATTTTCATTTAGGAGTTTTCATTTTAAAACCCTAATTATCGATAATTATGTGTTTATATGCTAAATTGCCTTATTATGTGATATAATCTGATTTATGAGACTTATTTAAGTATATATTAGTTAAACATAAGCTAAGAAACTTAGTTGTCACATTAAAATACAATTTGCATGGAAAAAGGACTAGTTTTGCAATAGTTTTCATGCATAGGGGTATATATGGTAACTTTCTAAAAATATTAAGATTAGGGATTGTTTTTGACATTTCCTAGAAGTTATAAGTATAAGGACCCTTTTTGATAAGTTCTATAACCTTAGGATAGAAAGTAAAATAGTTATAAACATATAAGGACTAGTTTTGCAAATATTAGTAAGTTAAAGGTATAAATGGTAAATCTTGAAATCTTACAAGTTCAAGGGTCATTTCTGCCATTTTCTTAAAATATAGAAGTATAGGGACTAATTGTGTAAAGTCTAGAAACTTAAATGCCTAAATGTTATAAGTTTAGGGTAGAAATTGTAAATATACAAACTATAAGGGTATAACATGAAACATTTGCTTAATAAATAAAAGTGCTATCTTTTTATGTGATGTGTCACAATAGTAAAGAGCTTCATGTGAGGGGCTACATTTGTGTATACGTTTTGACAAGTTTGCTGGGTTTACGATTTAAAGTGCCCTGACTCCTCAAACGTTTTACTACAATATGACCTCTGGATTATGATGGCCCGAACGGTGATACATTATATTTAAGACTAGTACTTAATAACATGACACAATAGTAGGGAACTTCATGTGATGAGTATTAACTTCTAAATTATGATGACCCGAACAGAATTATGTTGGCCGCATAATACAATAGTAGGGAGCTTCATGTGAGGAGTCTTATACTTCTGAATTGTGATGGCCCGAACGGTGTTATATTATAACCTAAAATACTTAACAACGTAACACAATACTAGCGAACTTCATGTGAGGGTTATATACTTCTGAATTATGATGGCCCGAACGGTATTATGTTGATAATATAATACAATACTAGGGAGCTTCATGTGAGGAGTCTTATATAATTCTGGATTGTGATGGCTTGAACGGTGTTATGTTATATCTAAAACCTTAAAAACCCTAAGAATGATTACTTGAGAAAAACTTAAAATAAGATAACTAAAGCTTGACATACATCCACACCAACAAACCCCGGGATACATGAGTAGGCAGTCTAGTCTCTGAGTCACGTATAACATCAATCACATCTCCCTAAGCCCAGGTGAGTTCATAGCCTCACACTCTTTTTCCGTGAGTCCTCATAGCCTCACTTTTTAAATGCTTTACAAACCCAGTAAGGGGGATACATGCTAACATAATTCAAGGGTGGTTTGGTTCGTTGGTTTAAAAAGAGAGGGAGAGACGAATGGGAGACTTCTAGAGAGAGAAAGTAAAGTAGTGAATATTAGATTAAGTGAAGTTCCAACCCTCTCCACATGTGGAGAGGGGTATTTATAGTTACTTACAAAACACCCTCCTACGGGCTATGGATCGGGTGTACAGTGGGTAAAGACCCGTCCGTCCTCCACGGTGTTACTTAAACTAATCTACGTACTAACTAAATATTAATAAGACTACGGGCTATGTAATGCTAATCTATACTCGGGGTGACCGAGTCTTTCACGTGAATATTTATATTCCTAACAATCTCCCCCTAAGGGG
>LBNU01028713.1:117055-129204 GCA_014162995.1 Artemisia annua | reverse complement strand
CAATTCTACTAGACTTTTTACTGCTAATCTCATAGCCAAGCATGTAATTTCCACTAATATGGATTTAAGTTTACCACAATAATATAATATCTAAAATATTAAATAAATATGTCATTAGAAACGACTGATATCTCAAAGTAGGCAACTTGTAAGAGTTTTACAATAGAAAGCTAGATGTAATATTCTTATAAAAGAATCAATCCCCACAAAAGACCGTTTCAGATCACATAGCAGCGGCAGCTCAAATCAGCACAGCCATTACAATACTCAAATGAGAACAAGAAAAAACGCATGGTCTACAAGTTGGTACAAAGCAGAGAAAAGAACACTATAGAGCGTAGAGTACTAGCGTGTCTAGTAATCATAGTAACACAAAACAAAGTTAAATAAGTAGCAAACCAAGCCAGCTTTGTACTGTAACAATAATATTAGTTTTGGCGTTTAGGTTTAGAAAGTGAAAACAAATGTGAAAGTTATGTATCCTTAACATAAGTAAAATATAACACTGAGCATTAACTTATGTTAAGACGATCTACCTGCAGATCTCCTATGCTTAATTTAGCAGCCAACAAGGTTATGTACCCAAGATTTTGCTAATGATACATATAAACATAATACACAAGACACATAACTACTAATGCAAATAAGTAAATATTACTTACTCGACAAAAACCAGCTATTAATGTGAGGGGTACCCATTCTTCCTCATCCATGTGAGGCCTCAAAAAGTTATCTTTTACCAAATTATCATCACTGTGGTTAACAAAAGAATTATGTAAGCCACATATAAAAACACTTTCCAATTTGTATGAACTAAACTTGACCTGAAATAATATCCAATCTGTTTAAGTATCGGATCGTGTAAAGGTTGATCCATACGAGGCATAAACATGGTGCCCGGAGTTCCATGAGGAAGAACATGTGCACTGCTTCTATAAGCCTCAGGTAGTGTAGGAACATATACATACGACGGACCCATCTCTATGTAAAAAAAAAATAAAAAAATAAAAAAATAATAATTTAATCTCCCATTTATATAAAGTTATCAAATAAACCTTAAGAAAGTGATCAAATAAGAGCTTTCCATAACCCATCGGTGCTCTAAGGTCTTAAAGGCGGAGGCATAAATGGTGGTCGCATAAAAGGTCTAACAGGTGGGGGAGGTGAGGGACCCATTTGATGTTGCATATGAACATCTCGAGGAGCGGGACTTCTAGAACCATGATGATCACGTCTTCCACCATACTCATTATTAATCGGTCGAGGATCATAGTTATTCCTTCAAGCATGCAAGTGCTTTTGTTGATTGTTTCTACCATCTCACATAAGAAGTTTATACTATAAATAAAAAATATATGTATGTTTCTAATTAGGAGTTACCCTCTGTGTCATTTCTACACAATTAAATGTTTAATGTTTACGTTTGTTCGTATAACTCAGCCGCAAAGTATTTGGTTTTTGTGCAATTGTGCCTACATACTTAAACACATGTGTTATGTTACCGGAACCGGTTCTACCGGTTCCAGTTGTATCAACACAATGTCAAAAGTGGCATTAAATCTAACATGTACGAAAAAAATGCAAATGTCATTATATTAATAATAGCATTCAAAATTCTACAAAATAATAATAATAATAATAATAATAATAATAATAATAATAATAATAATAATAATAATAATAATAATAATAATAATAATAATAATAATAATAATAATAATAATAATAATAATAATAATAAAAGAAAAAAAAAAGAAAGAAAGAAGAAGATTGTAGTAGAACCTTAATTGAACTTGGTTAGAGAACCAATTTAAGACTTTAAACTACTAGTTTAAGCAAAATAAAAGTAATCAAACAGCAAACTATCATCATCTTTAAATCTGTTACACAAAGATGTTATGCAAAGAAACAACAAATCAAATGAGATATTCAACAATACAAAATTAATATGCGATATAGAGTAAGTGGACATAGTGGCCCATTATACCACGCATATTAGATACGTGTTCAGAGAAGAACTCAATTTATACCATTTTATACCAACAAGTGAGGTGAAGGTTTTACAATGCATTACACGCATAATTGGTCTCACTATACTTTGCCACGCATACCGGTTGTGGATGTCCTAAAGCAATGTTTTAAAACCCGGTTTTTTTATCGACCCGGTTTAGTCGCCGGTTCACCGGGTCACCGGTTCAACCGGTTGAACCGCCGGGTCGAATCGGTTCCATATTTATGTATATATATATTTTTTATACTTAATATGTNTTCAACAATACAAAATTAATATGCGATATAGAGTAAGTGGACATAGTGGCCCACTATACCACGCATATTAGATACGTGTTCAGAGAAGAACTCAATTTATACCAATTTATACCAACAAGTGAGGAGAAGGTTTTACAATGCATTACACGCATAATTGGTCTCATTATACTTTGCCACGCATACCGGTTGTGGATGTCCTAAAGTCCTAAACTCATTATGTAGGCCCAAACTCACAAATATATTAATTAAATAAGAAAACATCCCACTCACTTCACATATTTTCTTTAATGAGTATGAACAAAAACTATAAAATAATGAAATTCAGTACACCTAAGTGGCAGCCAATTGAACTTGTAAGTTTATGGGTTGTAATGTGGTAAGGTGCAATGCTTAGGTGTAAACGTATTACACTCAGAAAAGAAACATGCATTGAGGATGCCTTCAGTGGTTTGTATTTGGTCTCCTAAGTGGTTAAAGTCTCTGGAGGTCAAAGGTTTAAACCATGGAGAGAAAATTAATTCCCATGTGGCTACGGAGGTTCACCTGCGATGACTCCGGGCTATCGAAAAGGTAGTCACTAGTCGGCTCGCAATGTCAAGTCTGAACCCAATTAAAAAAATAATAATAATAAAAATAAATAAAGGTACATGCACTGTGTATGTGTGTACAAATGAAATTGCATGTGACATATCTCAACCATCCGATGATCCCTTGATCCAATCCAACGGCCAAAACAAACAACACACTCACACGGATCGCCAGCGTGTCACACTCCCACACACTATATAAACCCCACTCCTTCCCACTCATTTCTCACCAAATTCATTTCAAAAACCCAATCTCTCTTCTAAACAAAAACCTTTGAAAAAAAATGGAAGCAGGAAAGACAAAGGGAGCCGGAGGACGCAAGGGAGCCGGATCGCGAAAGAAGTCGGTGACGAAATCAGTGAAAGCAGGGCTTCAGTTCCCCGTGGGAAGGATTGGGAGGTTTTTGAAGAAAGGAAGATACGCTCAGAGGACTGGCTCTGGTGCTCCCATTTATCTCGCTGCTGTCCTCGAATACCTTGCTGCTGAGGTTTTGGAATTGGCGGGAAATGCTGCTAGAGACAACAAGAAGACAAGGATCAACCCTAGGCATTTGCTTTTGGCTGTGAGGAACGATGAGGAGTTGGGGAAATTGCTTTCTGGTGTTACCATTGCTAGTGGCGGAGTGTTGCCCAACATTAACCCTGTGCTTTTGCCTAAGAAAACTGTTGTCAAAGAGGGCGACAAGACTAAGCTGTCGCCAAAGAAGGCCTAATTTAGTTGGGATGTAATCGGGTTTTGGGTGGTATGGAAATAGGTTAGGTTAAGTTTTAGTGAATTGGTTAGTGAATGAAGCTTATGGTGATGTAACTATGATCTGATTATGAATAGAAGGACGATGTTTATGTTTCTTAATAATTGGTGTTTATAGGTCATCAATGGTTTGTTTATGTGGAATTAGTGGTCAATTGATTAGTTTTATGTAAATTTTGTGTCTGAAATTATGTGAATATGGTTAATGGTTGGGTATGTTAATTTTGCGAATGTTAGTTGATTGTTTGTTAATTACTTTCCAGAATGAAAACGGGTATCTGATTTGTTCCGGGAAACGCAAGTCATTGAAATGCTCAGTTAAAAACATGGCTTGTGAGTTATTATCCAAACAATCAAAATGATCCTTCATTACTTTCACACTCATATGTATAGGCCTTTTTACTTTGCCCCCTTTTCGTGTTGTCGTCAAATCCCATGGATGGACTGCATCTCAGACATTCACATTGCTTTTAGGCCTTAGTTGACGTTTTACCTGTACTCTTCAAGTTATTTTAGTGTTCATGTGTGGCCGTTTATTAGCTGTATCTCATAAAACTGCAGCATAGGCTGTTTTTTGTTCTGTGTTCAAAAATACAACAAAAGTCAACTGTTGTGAATTTATTTGTTCTTTAACGAATTACTGCCTATAAACGACATCGTAAAATTTAGAGATCGTTGATGTTATAACTATACATGTTCTTGTTTACCTTCCGTTGGACTTATTGTAGGTTGGTCGATACAAGTTCCCATTCTAGCACTACTGTGTCATAAAATATCCTCACCATGGGGTATAACAGACATCATACAAGCTCAGTCGCCTTAACTGCATACATGCTCCATCATTTATATATTTCTGAAAGAAAAAAGTAATTATCCATTACATTACATTGTCATTCTTTTGATCAGTTGAATGGTGTTCCTGCAGGAACCCTCTCTTACCCTTTTTTCTAGCATTAGTTCAGCATATGCAGTTGATGTAAATAAACAAGCATCCTTCAAAGTCGTCAGTGAATAGCCAAAACCTTGTTGCGGATGTTTGAGGCGGGGCACATTTGCCAGTGTGGCTGCTATATGTTCTGAGAATAGAAATGCAACAGATTGACATGCTGCAGTAGCACAACAGTCATCGGTTTGTTCACAACTTAAGTCTGTGACGAGGTAAGTAGAAACAGAAAACATATATGGGAACTAATTTAAATTGCGTCCAACATAAATATTAAACCCACTATATTTAACAATTTTAATGCTAAAACATAATCAATTATTAAATGCTTCTTAACATGTGCTTTCAAGGCAAATCTTCGTGAGGGGCATAGATGGGTTATCCCCAAAAATTAAAGAACCAGCTCCTACCATTGTTTATAGCTCTATGCTTATGCTAATCTAAACAGAAACTAAAGATAGTTTGAAGTCCATTATATCTACCATTAACTATGCACGCTTTAGTACCATTATTCATCAGAGACCAAAAAAACTATCATCCTACCAAATGGTCAACAAACATTCTAATGACTGTTGTCCTGTTTGAAATAGACTCGCCAATGCAAAACTCAAGGTCTTGGTCACTCAAAATTGAATGACGGTTCCGATTGGTGTCTTCATATTTTATACAAAACGTTTTGTTCTTCAATTCCTTGAACCTCGTTGTAACTTGCTCCTGCAAGTTCGTGAGTTTGGCCCAAAATGGCAGGGTAAATTTCACCATATTATCATCGTATTTAACTTTTATCATCTTCCCCATATATGTAGATGTTAAGTTCACCATCTACGAAGATAAGAACAAAAAAATCATCAATGACTTCATCCAACATAATGGTTTTATGTAGATATAATTATTCATGACGGTTTTAAGTTCACCATCTCCAAGTCGTTATTTGCTTTGCAAGGAATCACTACGCGTAAGGGTTTAAGAATAGATGGGAATAGAAATGTTAATGCATATAGATTACAAAACCCACCCCCTTTAGATGGTTATGGAGGATGCCTAATATCAGCAAAATGTAGCTAATCGGCCCGAGGGCCATATGTCGAAGAAAATAGCGAGCTTTATGCTACACACCGACTCAGGGGGTACTAAACCCATGCCTTTGAAACCATACCCTTAAAAATAATATATTAAATCATTGTCCAACCCACATTTGCCACATGCCCTTAAAAACAAGCCCTTCAGCCAAACACCCCCTAATTTATTTATTTATTTTATTTTATTTATTTTTAATTCAGAAAGGCACCTAATCTTATTTTTGCTTCTGAGTACTTACCTGTATGGTAAGTTTTGTTGCATAAAAGTTGTTTTAGGAAACAGATAAACTAATATGGTGATGTTTAAAAAAAAAAAAAAAAAAAAAAAAAAAAAAAAAAAAAAAAAAAAAAAAAAACTAACCATGAGTAGATCGTGAATTCTATTGAAATCAGCCACGTAACTTTCTTTAGGTTGAGTTGTGACAAGCTCAATGACTCCAACAAATTTCAACCCATCACCCAAATTATTAGAGTAGACAGGCACAACTAACTGTCCCATGCCTGATGCTTCGTCAACGTATAGATGATCATGATTGAGCACAGCATGTCTTGTCCTATGATCTCCGACCCCTGTTTGAGCTGCTCGCCCAGCAAACCAGTTTCCCACATTTGTCTGGAGTCCAATAAAAGGATTCCTCAAGAAACACGTCGTCCTATAATCCATAAGTCTGTTGTTGTGTAGAGTTGATAAACAAAATTGATCAGCCAATCTAAGACAGCAACCAATGTCGTTTGGATCCCCAAGTGGGCTGCATCTCCAAAACTGAATTAAACCTGATTCTCCATGGAAATCAAAAGTCTCAATAACTCGTTTGATACTGGAGTCGAGTGATTCATCAGAATATAATATGTAGGCCATGAAAAGAAACCAGAGTGAATACATCGGTTCCATGGTACTGCATTAGCAAATAAAAGTATTGCTTTAGTCCAAAATCTCAGAAAGAAGGTGTCATCCCAAAGTTACATTAAATAGTACAAAGAGCTGAAAACATAATGCTAACAACTTGAATCTAGTGAATTTGAAACAATTGAAATATAGAAAATGTTGCAAACAAAATTGTACAAAACATAAAGTCTTTAGTGTTGCAATTTGGGTGTGTGCAAGGGTAATAATTAAAATAATCCTGATATATTCCCTGAATCGTGTAGAGACCACTTTCAGATTGAAGTATTTCGATCCTATATGCCTCGGGCATCACGAAATCCTCAATTGGATAATTCAGAGAATCACACTTCGTTTCTAAGGCATGAGAGAACAAAGCAATACACAGAAAGTTGTTTTTTAAGTTCTGTTTGGAAGAGATCAAGTCTGTTATATTTACACAACCGAGAGTCAGTTATTTTCGGTTAAAAGCGGTTGGCGGGAAGAGTCACAACTCTTGGTAAAAGTTGTGTCTTTTGGTGGGAAAAACCGGTTGGAGGGAAAAACGGGTAGTACCTGAATCCTAAAAACCGTTTAGGTTTTGGGGCGCTGCCCCTTGACCCATGACCCCAACAAGGGCCTCTACCCCTCGACCCCGCAAAGGGTGCTACCCGCACTCCACACCTCTTGACTCGACTATAAGCTACACATGACTAAGCCCATGATCTCAAGTAAGTCACAATTACACAAAATATTAGTGATGACACTAAAATCACAAAAAGTAGCGTCACAGAGGTTGCGTGAAGGTTGATGTGTAACATGATCTGTTATAAAATAATCAGTCATTTTACGCCATAAAATTCCATACACATAAAAAGGCCAAACATTCACTACAGGTGTAAAACAACATTTCAATCTGAAAAAGTATACTAATATGGATGCTTTTCTTGAGATTGCTTATTTAAGGGGGTGTTTGGGTTAGCGAATTTAAAAGAGCTATGGTTTATTAGCTTATTAAATATTAACAAATGAGTTGAGAAGGTCCTATAGAAAAAAATCCTCCCTCATAGCTAGCTTATGTAAAACAGTTAACGTAACACCGCTATGTTAATCTATAGGTAGTTTGGATACCTTAAAAAAACAACTTTTTATGTTCTGATATGCAATAAGCTGACCCCAAGCACCCCCAAAGTGCTTATATGCTCATTTCATTGTTTAAAATCAGATAAGCAATCTCAAACACACTATTGATAACTATTTATCTAGTAATTTCAGCAGTAGAAGAAAATAAAAAGAATTAGTGGAGAGTTGATAAAAGTGGAAAGAGCTAAATTTGAAGATAACCAACCTTTAAGATCGTCAAAGGCCGGAGATTGAACTAGCAGAAGCAGATGTTTTTTTAACGTTTTTAAATAAAAAAACACATAATTTATTCCACAATGCAGGTCTGATGATGTCATGAAGGTGTGGTTTTATGAAGAAGGGGGGTACATTTGGAAATTCAATGGAAGGTGAGACACTCTATGGAAACGCGCTAACCAAAATTCCGTTACTTTTTTATATTTTTATTTTCTCATGTCTATTTCTTACCATACAAGGCGTACATAACTTGATATCCGAATTATTCGCATCTATAACTATAAGATAAATCTTCAGCTAACAGAATGAAATGAAGACTTTTAACAGATGTTATGGAGTGTTTAAATGTCATCGTTTGAAGTCCAAAAACATACTTCATTTATTTCATTTTGTGATTCAAGAGACTCACTTTGAGACACGATATCTCATTCACGTTAATTTTATTTTTGACATTTTCTTTTAGAAAAACCAAAACCTACTAATCATTACAAATATATATGACATATACATATATTAATGTCAAAATTTAGAAATAATCGTTTTTGCAAAAACGGTTTCCAACTTCTTTATCAAGAGAGGGACATGTATTGGAAGAAACTACGAATTTGACTCAGTTTGAGACATACATTCAACATCCAAAATATAACAAGGGATTGGCTCCACATCCTCATGCTGACGTGGAAAACATTTCGCTTTTACTAATATTTAGTGCCATTAGTTTAAAACTTTAAATAACCATTTAAGCAATATAATCGAGCAATTAACCTTAAGAAAATGTTAGTTTTAAAAAGTGAAATGTCATCTAATATATATATATTTTTTATTATTTTTTTTTTCTCTTTCTCTCTCTCTCTGAAAGGCAAGATATTATTACGAGATTTCGAAAGAAAGAAAAAGAGAAATAATACAAAACATGACACCCTACCTCAAATAATCAAGATAATTACAAGAGGACATAAAAAGAAACATAAAATAAACTAAGCTTTACACATTTGAACAAACTAGTAAACTGTTTAGCTAAATTCATTTAAAACCCGCTCAAATTTTAATATTGTTCAACTTTAGTGAAATTTATAAGGAAATTGATAAAAAAAGAAAATAAAAAAAATTTGAGCCGTCTTTAAAGTATTTAGACATACATCAATTAATTATATCTTGAATAATAATCACTCATTGAATTTAACTTTTCACAACTAACTTTATATACCAAAAAATCATAACCAAATTAAATAGTTGTTTTTTTTTTTTTTTTTTTTTTTTTTTATTTTTTTTATCTCTTATTTAATAAAAGTTTTAAAAAAATTTAGAACAACATTTAAACTTGAATAGTTGTATTTATGTAGTAAATAATGTTGGTTTATTATTGTTACTGTGTTCCCAGATTAGGGTTAAGATAATCAATGAGTACCGGATATTCACTTGAAATGGTGTTATCACTTTCCAATAGAAACTATTCGACCCTATGCCTGGGTTACACAAATATCTCTATGGGATAAGACCAAGTGATGTTCTTGTTTTAGGCACAAATCAAGAACAGAAGCGTATTCAAGTGTTTAGGGTTTTGTGTTAATCGTGCTTCATGCAGAATGTTGTGATCTCTATTTATAATAGAGTTTACTCAAACCCTAGCCCATGGAATTATGTATAATTAACGACCCATTAATTATAACATAATACTTTCCATAATAGTAGGAATCAGTGGTTATCAGTGGAAACAATAAACCCATCAGCAGGAATAAGCTTATCCGCGGGAACAAGCCATCAGCAGGAACAAGCTTATACTATCAGTGGTAATGTTAACACTAGCAGTGGAATCAGCAGTAGAATCACACTAGCAGCAGAGTCTAGCAGCAGATTCAACTATCAGCAGCAGATTTTTAATGTTGGTTTATTATTGTTACTGTGTTCCCAGATTAGAGTTAAGATAATCAATGAGTACCGGATATTCACTTGAAATCGTGTTATCACTTTCCAATAGAAACTATTCGACCCTATGCCTGGGTTACACGAATATCTCTATGGGATAAGACCAAGTGATGTTCTTGTTTTAGGCACAAATCAAGAACAGAAGCGTATTCAAGTGTTTAGGGTTTTGTGTTAATCGTGCTTCATGCAGAATGTTGTGATCTCTATTTATAATAGAGTTTACTCAAACCCTAGCCCATGAAATTATGTATAATTAACGACCCATCAATTATAACATAATACTTTCCATAATAGTAGGAATCAGTGGTTATCAGTGGAAACAATAAACCCATCAGCAGGAATAAGCTTATCCGCAGGAACAAGCCATCAGCAAGAACAAGCTTATACTATCAGTGGTAATGTTAACACTAGCAGTGGAATCAGCAGTAGAATCACACTAGCAGCAGAGTCTAGCAGCAGATTCCCACTAGCAGCAGATTCTACTAGCAGCAGATTCAACTATCAGCAGCAGATTCAGCAGAATCACTCTAGTATAACCACAATTGAGTCAGGGTGTTCATGGACCAAATGGGTGTACACTCCGTACCTCCAAACCCATTACCAGGTGTAAACTCATCCCTCAAGTGCACTAAATTTTCCAACAATCCTCCCCAAATTTATTTCACTTCCTTTGCATGAAAAAAAATAAACATAAAACAAAACAAGTGCATAAATGAAAATATCCTGAGGATTGAATTTCTACATTAGTACATATACGTTCAAATATTCGAGAATCGGGGTGTTCTAAGAATTGAACCCTTCAACCCACTTGAATACCTGAAGATAAATACACACAAGTTTTCAAACACTTAAATACTCCTGACACTATTACAAGCCATGTGTCCATATCCAATTCATAAATGTTGTAAAAGCTAAAAGTCCAAAGCTTCCTAAAGCGGCAAAACTTCAACATTTACATAGGTGGTTCATCTTTAATCATGCTCCTGCTCAGCACTTTGTCAAAGAAAATAACTATTAAGAAGTGAAGACTTCATCCTCCTTTCCAGCAGGTAACAAGCACAACCTTGGGATGTATGTGATACATGTGCTTCAGTCCACAAAATGTTCAGCTTTCCACATTGAACTCAGCTTCCAAGTTTCCTTAGAAGGAAGTTGGGTATCTTTGCATTCAGTGACTAAGTTGGACTTAAACCCATCCCTTTAGCAGACTTTAAAACCAAGTCTCTAGCCAAACCCTTCGTCAAGTGATCAGCTAAGTTTTGTTGAGATTTAACAAACACTATAGATACCACCCCATTCATGATAAACTCACGAATCATGCTATGCCTGACACCTAAGTGTCTAGACTTCCCATTGTACATCTGGCTATAAGCCTTTGCCAATGTAGGGGTGCTATAGGTTTAGGCCACAATGGAATCTCAAGAAGCAAGTTTCTCAACCATTCAGCTTCTTTACCAGCAGCAGCTAGAGCCACAAATTCAGATTCCATGGTTGAACTGGTAATGCAAGTTTGTTTCTTGGATGCCCAAGAAATTGCACCTCCACCAAGTAGGAATACCCAGCCACTGGTAGATGAATTATCTTCAGTGTTACTGATCCAACTTGCATCAGTGTATCCTTCCAACACTGAAGGATAACCAATATATGAAAGACTATAATCCATAGTTCTCTTCAAATACTTAAAGACCCTCTGAATTGCTTGCCAGTGATGAGCACTAGGATTACTAGTATACCTACTTAGTTTACCCACTGCAAAAGCAATATCAGGTCTGGTACAAGTCATGGCATACATCAAGCAGCCAATTACCCTAGAATACTCAAGTTGAGATACAGCTTTGCCTGTATTAGGCATTAACTTCTCACTTGTATCCATAGGAGTACTCACTGGAGTACAATCAAAGTAATTAAATTTCTTCAACACCTTCTCAATGTAATGAGACTGTGAGATAGAAATCTTGTTACTTTCATGTTTAATCCTAATACCAAGTGTTAGCATTTAAATTTTATAGAAAAAGTGATGGTCGGTCTCATATGTAATATAGTGTGTCGTGTAGGTAGAATTAGTCATTGGGCCTTGGACTAGTTAAGCTAATATGTTATAAGTTAAGACTTAAGTATAAAACCAAGTCCAAGCCCAAGCCCATCAAAGCCTTTAGGGCATCCACGAATTGTACTATATATACACCTCAAACTCTCATTTGAGGTGTGTGCTTGTATGTGTTTTATGTGTGTTTTCTCTAATATAAGTTCTATTCCATACGCCTCATATTATACATCAAGTCACCATCTTTCTCATCTCTTTTCTACATATTATACATGATTTAGATTGATAAAGTTGTGATCTTTTCATAATAACAAGTGGTATCATTCGCCA
>LBNU01028713.1:67755-104970 GCA_014162995.1 Artemisia annua | reverse complement strand
TAATAACACACCAACAACCAATAATCAATAGTTAGGTTTCATTAGATCTAAGCAAACACAAGATAAATCTAGCCTAGCATGTTAATTGAAAGACAAGCATAAGATATAATTAACCAACACATAGACATATTGATTAATTAGAATGAAGACTTATCTTTAATTGAAAATAGAAGAATCAAGGGTGAAAAACCCTTGAAAATACAGCTAAATTCGTCTTAGGGTTTATTCCCAAAGATGCACCAAAAGTTCCACACTAATGAATGAAAAATAGAAAAGTATATATAGAAAATACACTCTGACGGCGTCCGGTTATAGCTCTGACGCCGTCAGCTCGCCGCCTCTAGGGTTCTCGGATGGCCTAGATCTACTTCTGACGCCGTCACTTGTAAAACTGCGGGCCCAAAAAAAATTCAAATTCCAAAATTTTTTAATCTCAATATTTATTATTTAATTAGTATACATTTTTAGTGATGTCACGTGTCATCGCTAAAGTGTGGGTCCTAAGGTCAAACCTATTAAAAAAATAAAGTATGGGTCCTAAGGTCAAGCCTATAAAAAATCTTCGTTAAAAGTCAGACTCTAAAGTTGAAAAGTTTGTCATTTTGTGACTTTTAACGACGACATGTGTCGTCGCTAAAGTAAGTCGTCTTCAAAACTGGTTATTGTTGTAGCGACAGTTAGAGGATTTTTTTGTCTTCTAATTCATGTATTGATTAACACAACACAAATGTTTCCATCCTCTTGCCCAATACACCATTCAAACTAAAGTTGGCTCGGTTCGGTTTTCAGGGTCTTACGAGCAACCTTGGGTTTGTAGAGTTACATATTGGATTATTTGTTATGTAGGTACTTCGTAAGTAGAAGGTTGTACATCTCTCAGATTTTCTTCCTGAGCCACGTTCCGCCATTAGTCGTTACAACTAGTGCAGTGGAATAATAAACACAACTTTGTTTTAACCCAAAAGTTAACATAATTTTTGATATACTAAGTTCAGTATTTTTATTTGTTTTGTCAACCAATTTTTTAAAAGTCAAAACTAATTTAATTTTGACTTTTATTACCAAATAAGAGATCTCGATTTTATAATTAAGCTATGTTATTAGTCAATTCAAAATTTTATTTGTTTAATTTGTATCTCTTTTGCCATATAAAAGGGCACTACTATGAGTACCCCTTTTGGCCAACTATTTACAACCTCCATACTCCATTTTACCATAGTGTAGTTCAATACATTTTTTTATCAGTTTTTGTTTCGTATTTTTTGTCAATTTACTAGTTTTGACTTGTTAAATTTTATATTTTTTGTTCCGTACTTTTCGTTTCGTAGTTTTACAATAAAAATATTTAAAAAAAAATGAAAAATGTGAAGGGGGTATCACCTGTATTTACTCTTTATTATTATTGTTGTTGTTTTTTTAAGGAGAGGGGCTGACCAAACAACTTATCCCATAAAAACACAATGCTTAAATTAGCATAATTATAATGTTTCTAAATATTTTTAGAGAATCCCTTTTACCCGGCTAGATGTTTGGTTTTAAATTTTTTAATAAATGTATTTGCTTTTTAAAAAAAACATCTAATTTATTTAGACACGTTCAGACATTTGGTGAAACGTGCGTTTGTTTTCTTTTCTCATTTAGATGCTCAAACTTCTTCCCCAACTATGAGGAAAAAATGTCTTAGTACCTCTAAACGTCTTTTAACTTTTTAGTTCTTTTCATCTTTTTACCTTTTTGTAATACGTTAGGTTGGACGCACCAACAAGGTCGAGAGATCGGTTATCGTCAATTGAGCTCGGTCGGCCGAGTTTTTTTTTAATCGTTTGGTGTAAAAAAAATTTAAAAATAATAATAATAATAATAATAATAATAATAATAATAATAATAATAATAATAATAATAATAATAATAATAATAATAAAAGTTTAAACACTTTATCACAATAAATAACTCACTCATTTCATCATTTTATTCACAACTTCAAACTACAATTCTCTATGTACATTCAAACACATTCTCTCTATACACTTTTACACATTTAATCTACATAATATCTTATGAGCTATTTTTTGGCACATCATCTTTGGACGATGAAGATGAAGTTAATAGCGAGCTTGCTCTTTTTACCTAAAGCATGTTGGGAGGCTTTTCAAGCGTCAAAGCCAAAAATCTCACGAACCCACATAGACAGGGATCATTACAGTGCTCATAATCATTTAGTGGCGGCTTACTTCCCCGAACACCCAGTGTATGACGAAGCATCATTTCGTATACGTTTCCGAATGAGCCGACAACTATTCATACAAATTGTTCGAGAGGTAACCGATCATTCCTATTATTTTCAACAAACTACTAATTGTGCGGGCACACTTGGTCTTTCCCCATTGATGAAGTGTACTTCGGCAATTCGTCAAATGGCATACGAAGCCAATCCTGATTCTCTGGACGAATATCTTGTAACATCCGGTATTTTTCCGAAACCTTTTTACTAGCCGAAATATTTTATTTTATGTTACCAGAGTATTTAAAACTTTCATGGATTTATTTG
The DNA here is from genome assembly GCA_014162995.1 of Artemisia annua. Lineage (NCBI taxonomy): Eukaryota > Viridiplantae > Streptophyta > Magnoliopsida > Asterales > Asteraceae > Artemisia > Artemisia annua. The sequence goes on along the minus strand of LBNU01028713.1, from coordinate 102,422 downwards.
GGCTTGAGAAACGTGAGATATAGCGAGAAACGAGAACTTTATCCCTTAGTTGAACCGGCACAACCTAGAAAGCACGAAACGAATTATTTTGTCAAAATATTGATTTCGGAAAAGTTATGCAAGTCTATACTTGTTTTTGTTGGAAAAATTATTTCGTGAACGATGGCGCAAGTTGCGTAATTTTTCGAGTCCGTTTGCTATGTCGAATGAGCCCCGAACCGTTATGACGGAAAGTATTGTGAAGTGACCCTTTTAGTCCCTCTTGTAATATTTGTTTTTAACCTTTGACTTTCCTTTTTACACCACTTTGGTCCCTCCCATTTTATAAAAACAAACTTTTTTATTCATTTCCTCACTTCCTCTCTCTCACTAAACACACACACACACACACACTCACAATTAGGGTTGAGCAAACGACCCGAACGCACCAGACCGACCGAGACCGGACCGAGCACATTCGGTCCGGTCCTCGGTCTTAGCTTTTTAGCTAATTCGGTCATCGGTCCGGTCGGTCCGGTCCGGTCCGGACCACAAACCGATTATTTGACCTGGTTGGACCGGACAGGACCGGACCGACCACATTCGGTCCGGTCGTCGGTCTTGGCTTTTTGGTTAATTCGGTCCTCGGTCTTGTCGGTCCGGTCCGATCTGGTCCTGGACCGTTGCTCACCTCTACTCAAAATTCCCTCTCTCCCTCTTTCTTATCCACCGCCGGCCATAAATCCGGTATAACACCATGAAACCGGGCCTTAAGTATTTATTACAAGAATGCCATTTGAATAGTTGACTACGACTTTTATAAGTTCAAAGGACTTACGGGATTGGTTAGTAAACCCGATAGTCAAACTAAAAGTATTAAAGGTTATGTAAATGGTTATAGAAAATATGATGTGTCACTATTATAAAGAAAAATAGACTTTAGGGACTAAAGTCATTAAGTTGTAAATATGTTATTAAGTTGCTTGTTGCCAAACTAGAAGAAAATGGACTTGAGGGACCAAATGTGCCAAATGGTGAAATAGCTTTAGAATGATGAAAGCTTTATATACTTAAATCCCAAGCTTCTCAAAAGTTCCAGGTGTTTTTGGGATGTCGATTTAGAAAAAGGAGGGAAAACAATACATCCTTGATGATCAATTTATGATGTTTAAATGTTCCAATTCAAGGGTTAAGTTCATAGCAATGATCACACCAAGTAAGTATCTCAATTAGTTGTTTAATTGATGAATATTGAATTAGGGATCATAAGGAGTAATTGGGGATTTCATCATATGATCAAGATATGATCATATGATGATTAATGAAAATTGAGTGAGTTATGGGCTATATAAACCCTTGTTTTTGTTATGGCTTTAAAGTATTAATAGATATTATGATGAAATTGGTTTAGGGAGCAAGGAAAAAGATGATGATATTCTTGGTTTAGTTAACTTGGATGAAAGGTAAGTAACTTTGGCTATAACATATGCTATATATGTATTTTATCAAATATGTGTTATGAATGAAAGTGTTAAGGTTATAGGAACTTGAAATTAGTAGTGGGTATAAAGCTTGGGAATTGAATACTAGTCTTGTGGGACATAAGGTTATGTTAGTATGTCGGTATTGGACCAATTAAGGTATGTGTTTGATTATGTTGATGAGCCTTGACGGTTAGTTATGTTATGAATGTATGAGTACTATGTATTGAATGCGACGGTTTGAAATGTTGAAGTGATTATGATGCTTATATGATAATAGTATATGATTTATGTTATATGCCATTTTATTTACTAAGAGTTTCGCTTACCATTATAGTTGTTGACGTTTTGTGTAGGATGATCGCGATGTTATTAAGGTCTTGGAGTAAAGGCCTATGGCTAAAAGGTAGAAGGTTTGGAAGTGATTTGGCATATGTTTAGGAGCTTAGTACTAGATACCGAGCTCAATCGAAGTTGAACCCCCGATGGTCTTTAATGGTTTGTGAACGTATTGTCAAGTGTCAAGGTACATGTCATGGTCGTTGAAGTAATTGAGTCGTCAAATGGTATGTTATAACATGGTTTAAGTGTCTACAGTTTAGTTAAAGGGGGGTGTTTGGAAGAATGTATATTTACACCCATTTTGGGTTGTGAATGGGTTAGTGATTTATGAATATGATTATTATGTTAAATTAATGATTTCTGGAGTGTTAGAAGTAATACGGAAGTGGTATATGTTGAATGTAATGTAAATGGGTCAAAACGGGTATTTTGGCATAATACCCGTTACTTTGTAAAGTATATTTCTACGGGTCTTCTAGACCAAGTTTATATATTTTTATATGTCATACATTATGTTATTAAGTTCTGGAAGTTTTGGTGTCTTTCCGATTAGTAGAAGTCATTTTCCAGAAAAAATGGGTAAAAAATGCGTAAAAGGGTATTGCAGAAAAAGGGGGTGTTTGGGACAAGGTCCATTTTAACCCATTTTTGGTCAAACGGGTCAAGAATTTTGGAAAACAATTTATATGGTTAAGTGTTTGTAAAGTGGTTAAAATAGTTGGAGAACTAGTGGAGAACTAGTTGAAGAACAAGTTTGGAGAACTAGTTGGAGAACTAGTTTGGAGAACTATTTGGAGTCAGTTTTCGAAAAATCACATCTTTTAATCCGTAAGTCGTCATGGGTCGTACCACCCAGTTTTTCGAAGGTAATTGAGTCTGATTTCATTTAAAAATAGTTCCAAGGTTTGAATGTTTATAGATTTTTTTATATGGTCAAAAGAGTAACAAATATCTGTTAAAGTTGTGTCGTTTCCGCGTAAAAGTTCAAAATGTTTGAGAATTTTAAGTTGTGTCGTTCACGGGGTGTTACATCCGGCCAAGCTCCGGTCGCCGAAAAAATTTTCCAGCCAAATATTTTTATTTCACCAATAGTTAGATCAGGAGACCGTGATTCCTTCCGTACGACTCACGCGCCCCAAAACAACCCTGAACCACCCTCACCATATACCACCGCCGTCACCCCTAGTACCACCATAAAAATGTAAACACCCCTCATATATATGCATAAATAATAAAGAAAACACAAAAATAAAGTACAAACTGTGAACATTTTATAAGATAACTTTACTAAAATTTGCAATATCAAACAACATATAAGCTCTAAGCAGAACCGGCAGACATGATAGTGCTAAGATCATCAACCTTCCTAGTCTGGATGCTCAATGCATCAAACTTCTTGTTCAGGGACGACACTAAGCTCATTGTGCAGACCTTCCAACGTGCGAGTGGCACCGTCGACTGCCTCTCCAATTGCCATGTTGGTGGAATGTTCATGTCAAAGAAAGCTTAACTGAGCTACAATTGCTAATACCATCCTTTGGCATTCCTATCACAATCAAAAAACATATTCAATCCTTTCCCAAACCCAGCCTACTTTTCTTTTCAATCCTCGTCCAAATACACTAAGGTAAAGATACATTTCTCGTTCAAAAGGTACTTTTTTGAGTTATACTCCTTCATTCTGTAGCAAGTATACTCTCCTATTTTGTCTCCTGTGTATTGATACTCATAAAAATCATGCTTGCAAAGCCAAGATCACCCACTGTCGACCTTGGTCGTTCTCAATCTCCATCTGTCCACCAGCCTACTTCCAATGGCCAAGATCACCCACTGTCCAAGAAGAACTGAACTCATTTAGATATTTCATTTGTTTTTTACGATTGTTGATGAAGACATGTTCTTTCCTAAGATTTTTGGCGGGAAAGTTATCCATTTTTTACTTTCACCCACAAACAAATGCCTAACGGTTTTACCTCAATATAACATTTCACTTATAATTTAATATTTTTTCTCTCACTCACAAACCACACATGATCCAAAAACTATTCGCAATATCACACTTAGTTTCATGCCATGTCAAACCTTAAATCCCGATCTCGAATAAGATCTCAACTGATCACGCAACCTTTATTTTGGAACCTACTTCGAATGTGTCATTCATTCATTCTTAAACAGGAAAATATTGATACTCATGAATCAAACATAATTGTCCCATTGATACCCTACAGGATTCCACCCGAGATATTTTGATTCTACAACTAAGTTAGACACAAATGAAGATCATCGTCATAAGCCCACAAGGTGTTCGACTAACGAGAAAAACAAAGTTGGTGATTATCAAGTGATTGCAAAACAAGTGATTATGGAAAACCCAAGAGTGTGTTGCATCATAAAAATCTGTTGAGTCTAAAAGCGGGATGTTACAAAAACGAAGAGCTTATTTTGATATATGATTACATGACATACGGAACACTAGACAAACATTTGTACAACGGTGGTTTTATGCTATCCTTCAAAAGGCGCTTAAAAGTTCTAATCGGTATCGCATCGGGTTTAGTATACATGAATGCCAAGCTTAAGTAGCCAGTTGTGCATATGAATGTAAAAACATCGAACATTTTCTTGGATTCTGATGTGGAGCCGCAGTTTGGATTTGTTGAATTGAGGCTATTACATGTAAGACGGAGGTCACCAAAGGCCTCAATCACCATTTTACTATGAATGTGGGAAGAGTTGCTACTGCAGTTTTATAAAGGATGATTGTGCCTATTGCTCTCAGTAAATTAGCACAATTTAGTAGGCATACTAAGGTCTTTTCGCCTTTAATCTTAGGGGAATATCAGAGACATATTGGTTGTTGGATTTGGTGTTTGAATATGGGTATCAAACCCTAAAAAGTATGAAATCTAAACTTACTAAAGGTAATAGGTTTATAAACCCATTCCAATTACCATACCCATAGTCATTCCCTTGTTTAACCAAACACGCCCTTTTATTTCTTTCCCTAATTTTTCAACCGAATATTAGACATAATGTGTCTGAAGTATGTTACACTTGAATATTGACATGTTTTTCTTGTTAAATAAACTGATTACTTGGTATCATTTAGATATTTATTTACTATGCTTACTTTTAGGTGTCGTTTGTTTATTAAAAGGCTTTGAGTCTGTATCTAGTTCGCACATCTAAATGTGAATATGTGGTTGAAAAGTTTGAATCGGATTCCATCTTAATCTGAGTTAGTGATTGAAAAATCTAAATGTGACTCAAAAACTATTTGGGTTTTTGTAAAAATGTCGAAGTATGTTAAACTATAAATTCTTTCAATTTAAATATAAAATAATTACATTATAGCACTTTATTTAAAAAAAATAAAAAATAAAATAAATTAAAATATAGCCAATTAGAATCTAGAAGTGATTTAAACAAATCATTTAATACATGTTTATTTGACAAAAATAAAAACGTCGAAGTTTGGATTGAACTTTTCAAAATGATGCCTTGCATGGGTTGGGTTAGATTTGAAATATATGAGTCCGCTAAAACGAACTATTCAATTTGAACAAAATACGGATCGTCACATAGTTATTATCAACGTCTAAATGAGTTAGATTAATAAGATGTTAAGAGATACTCTATTTTGATAAAGCAAACACCACTTTAATCATCAATATTTACTGGATTAGCCAATTATTTAGGAATCTAATGCCATGATAGTTAGCTGAAGTAGTAGCAAGCTGTTAGGGAGCCGCTTCCTGTTTAAGTATTCTAGTAGTTGCTCTTGTTGCTTTGTAGTTTCTTCATCAAAAATATTTGAGAATAAAAGAAATCCTTCCTCCAAAATCAAAAGCCTTTATCTTTGTTATCTTTATCACTTCATAACATTTCTCACATGTTAAGCATGAAGGGAAAACCTTGGGACGCGTTTAGTTGCAAAAAACACATTTGCTTTTACAGAATGTTTTGTACATAATAAGAAAAATAGAGATCACATAATTTTTCCTATCAAATTCTTGAAATTTTGCATTTTTTCTAAATGATACAAGACATATTATAACCCAAAACTCTCATTCTTCTTTCAAGATTAGAAAACAATATCATTTCTACGCGTTTATAATGCTTTGTGGAAAACTAAACCCTATTCTTTTCTTCAAAATTTAAATACGCTTTTTATGTTTTATGAAAAATTAAACTCCTTTTTCTATAAAACAAAAAACAGATAATTGATGTATTATTTGTTTCCCTAATAACCCAAACACTGTTATGTTCTTGTTCGTTCTTTTTGTCCCGTTTCTATAGCATGTCAAAAAAAACATCAAAACAAGTCAACTCCGTGGACGCGTTTAGTTGCAAAAAACACATTTGCTTTTACAGAGTGTTTTGTACATAAAAAGAAAAATAGAGATCACATAATTTTTCCTATCAAATTCTTGAAAATTTGCATTTTTTCTAAATGATACAAGACATATTATAACCCAAAACTCTCATTCTTCTTTCAAGATTAGAAAACAATATCATTTCTACGCGTTTATAATGCTTTGTGGAAAACTAAACCCTATTCTTTTCTTCAAAATTTAAATACGCTTTTTATGTTTTATGAAAAATTAAACTCCTTTTTCTATAAAACAAAAAACAGATAATTGATGTATTATTTGTTTCCCTAATAACCCAAACACTGTTATGTTCTTGTTCGTTCTTTTTGTCCCGTTTCTATAACATGTCAAAAAAACATCAAAACAAGTCAACTCCGTGTATCATATGTCATGTTAGACAATTTGAAGGTTATAACAAACTACAGTAGAAAATAATAACCGTATTAGTACAATGAAAGTATGTATAATAAATAAAACGGTAAAAATAATAGTTACTAAAACGATATCAACAACAAAATTAGTTTGTTGATAATTTGATGTACCTTTTTTTTTTTTTTTTTTTTTATTTTAATTTGGTGAATGAAAAATTAGAAATGAAAATAAAAATGGGAGTTAGTTGCATTTTTGGTCCTTGCGGCTTGGTCAAATTGCAGGTTTGGTCCCAAAACTTTGAAAGTGCAGTGACAGGCCCTTATTTTGAGATTTGGGTTGCATTTTTAGTCCTTATCGGTGTGAAATGACCAAATTACCCTTGTCTTTTTCTAAAGAAGAAAAAGGGTATTTTGGTCATTTAACTTTATCCAAGGACCAAAAATGCAATCTAAACTTCAAAATGGGGACTATTGCGGCACTTTCAAAGTTTTGAGGACCATGCAATTTGGCCAAACCACAGAGACCAAAAATGCAATTAACTTTAAAAATTGTGAGTCCCAAAAGTAGGAACGCTGAGGTGGCACTGAACTGACACAACTTTTTGATGTTAATGGTATTATGATACCTAGCACTCTAAGACTAGTCACAATTGGAGTGAGGGCTCATCGTCCACCTCACCTCCTCACGAGTGACACCACTAAAACCATCCTCACCTCACGCGTCAGCCAAGGAAAAAGAAGAGTGAGTGGTGAGGGTGCTCATCACTCGGGTACCGTGCATGTTTATTACAGTATTATTTATTTGATTTGTGAGTGCGTGTGGCCTATGAGGTAAGTTTGTATAAAGTTGATATTTCTTATGGTGGTGACTGGTGAGGGGAATGATGACCATTGTGGCTAAAATGTGAGAGGAGTGGTGATGCGGCGCGGAGGTAGAAGTTAGGCGAAGGGATTGTGTCTAGCCTAATAATGTTTTGCTTTTTCGAGACGTGTGAAGCAACACATATCATGTGTGATGCTATAGATGGAACGACAATGAAGTTGCATTCATTGAACGAAGAGATGCGTGTCTCGTGAATGGAGAAATTAATAGAGTATTTGCAGCTGAGGTCAGATCGAGGTGCTCATCGACCAGCTGGTGCTCTATCATGTAACAGGTTGGTTAGTTTTTGCCACACGTATATCATGAAGATGGATAAGTATTCCATTTTTTGAACTTTCTCGTAATAATGGCGTTCTTGTAGTAATTCCTGCTATCATTGTTCAGACGCTCTTGAATCCTACTTGACCCGTTTTTTGAGACTTTGTTGTTGATATTGCTAACTTTTCCATTGGTTTTGTTAAGTGAGTAATTGGTTAGGAGAACAACTGGATTACTGTTCGCTTTGAGAATAACTGGAGAATCATGTGCGACCTCATTAAGAAAGCAAAAGTAAAGATGTGGTCGTCGAAGAAAGAGATGCTTACTGAAGAAAAGAAGAAAGAGATGCTTACTGAAGAAAAGAAGAAGAAAGAGATGCTTACTGAAGAAAAGAATGTAGGACTTACGATAGCCTCAACGTAGACTATGAAGAAGTTGATAAACTCTCAAGACAGTTTTAAGAATGTTTTAGTTTCATCTCAGATCTAAACAACTAAACATTGTTTGCTGGAAGTTTGAGAATATGAGACCAAACTACAGAACCCCCACTGAGATACATTAATAAAATAAGATGACGATCATAAACAATTAGACGCAAGAAGTTAAAATGATAATCAACTGCTTCCTTCAAAACTTCAATGTACCACATGATACATGGGACTTGATACACATAAAAAAAAATACTTTACTTACACGCCAAGTTCTGTGCATATGGTCGCTGGTGTGCTCATGAATTGAAGCCACTTTCAAAGCATCTTCCACTATGCCAGAAAAGTTGTAACATGTAACATCTCCCTTTGAAGCCTAAAAAGACACATTTAACTACACTTGGACCAGAAAATTAAGGTAGAACATGTTAAAACTGGAGGTCAAATTTGTCATTTACCAATTCAAGCCTCCAATGCAGTTACTTCTTCATCGATTCCATCAACTGCGATAACATCTTCAGTATCTGTTGTATCCAAATCTTTTTTTGGTTCATCTACAAGCTTTTCCCTGAGTTTGGTCTCTAGTTCCTCACGGATTGTTAGATTATCAGCTAAATAACGTTTTATAGCATCTTTCCCACAAAACTTCATTTCACCCATGCTGTAATACGCACCACCAGCTTTCATAATGAATTTGTGTTTGATACCTAATTCTATGAGCTCTGATTCCCGACATATACCCTTGCCAAACTCAAGCTCAAATTGGGCGGTTCTGTAAGGAGGAGCAAGCTTATTCTTCATAATCTTGACTAGAACTTGACTACCGAGCGTCTTTAAGATGAAAAACAGCAAGCAAAACATAATTTGTTCATTAAATTGGACTTTTTGACCACCACACAAACTCAACAAAATTTCAGACTTGCTAAGATAAGGGAATGATAGAGAATGTAATATAGAGAAATGGACTTGGACTTAAACATATTAATTGATTCCAGAGTTTGGTATATATAAAAATTATCATGAGAAATAGGAGTATAAATCTCTTGACATGCCTTTGTTTGGTTGAGCGATGTAGTGGAATGGAAATGAACTCAATTACCAAATTACTTACTAACAATCTAACATTAAAACGGAACAACAAAAACTGATTACTGAAATCAAAATATATAAAAACCTAGCAACAGCCATGTCCATACAACTAGAAGAAGTTACCAGTATGGCTACCTTGTTACTGGTTTTGGGAGCAATTCAACACACAAATGCACATAACCGTCATATAATCAGTACTTATCCTAATATATGACCACTCATCCAATCAATCAGTCTAGAGGTACTCATTGCTGTGTAACACATTCTAATGGGTTTGACAACCTGTAGCCAGTCACTCTAAATTAGTTAGTTGAGTGTGAAGCCGCATACTGTGACCATATCTAACACTGACCATGTGTATTTTTGCATTGATCATCCTTCCAAAGTGTTTCTTTTCTTTTATATGAACGAAACTTTCCTATGGTTTTTTAGTTTCAACTAAAACAAACAATTTCTTGCAATTCTAATCGAATAAGATATTAGTAAGAAATACAGAATTTCCATTCCACTACATGACAATCGCACGAAAACTTGGGTCCTTTTTCAAGTTGGTTCTTTATGTGTGCCAAACAATGTAATCAATTCCGTTCTTCACGTTTATTCCAGAGTGTTTATAGTGTGATAGTTAAACAGTAAATCATATAATCAAATTGTTAAAAAAAAAATACCTCGTCTCCCTTCTTGACTAGTCCGATTCTCCTGATATTTAAACGGATTGAAGCATAAAACTTCAAAGCATTTCCACCACATGTCACTTCAGAGGGTGCACCAAATCCAAAAGTAGCTAGCTTTGACCTTACCTGAGAGTAACATCCAAGAAATATCAATTCAAAAGTGTCATACTAACCCTAAGCAACTTAAATAAATTAACAATATGGAATTACGTTGCTACTCAGATCATATTTGGTACCTGATTAATGAAGATCAATATAGTCTGTGATGTAGATAACGAATGGCTCAATTTACGAAGTGCCTGACTCATAAGTCTAGCTTGCATTGCCATGTGTGCATCACCCATTTCACCATCAAGTTCACTTTTAGGCACAAGGGCAGCAACCTGAAAAGACATCAACACAATGAGCAAAACAGAAAAAATTACTTTGATGTACGACACTGCAATATAATTTGTTCAGAAAAAGTTAAATATGTGACGCATCATATCCTCCTAGAAAACGTAAATAGAGAGACCTTACTTACACTATCCACAACAACAACATCAACAGAACCACTCCTGATAATGGTATCTACAAGACTTAAAGCTTGTTCACCACAGTCTGGCTGTGACAGAAGCAAATCACGTGTGTTCACACCAATAGCTTCTGCTAATGATGGATCAAGAGCATGCTCAGCATCAACGAATACACAATAACCTGCAAAAGTAGCAATCAGAACACGTGTATGGTTCTTTATGGCAACATATAACATAGGTAAAGAATAAAACAAAGCAAATAGAGATTAACCTCCTTGCTTTTGTGCTTCAGCAATTACATGCAGAGCAAGTGTTGTCTTTCCAGAAGCTTCTGGGCCATATATCTCCACTACACGTCCCTGCATAAGTTAATGGATGTGTTAGAGAGGAGCAAAGGTGCTTAACGATTATAACGAGGATAAGTAGATTAGTTTGATATAGAGTATAGCCAGTTAAAATACCTTGGGAAAGCCACCAATTCCGAGTGCTATATCTAATGCAAACGATCCTGTAGATACCACTGGGACTTGTCTTGGTGAAGCACATTGACCAAGAAACATAATAGAACCCTTTCCATGAGAAGTATTGATTTGATCAATTGCTTGCTTTAGGGCAAGATCTTTTTTAGACAGATTTTCTTCGCCTGAATCACTTCCATCAGACTTTGATTTCTTTTTACCTAAAAGTTAAATGACGAATTATTGATAAGCTCATACTGGCATGTATGCACGTTACAGACATAGAGAAACAGAGGTTACCTCTTGCTGGACATTAAAAAAAAGGTAAGTCGCCTTAAAAATATTACTCGGTCGTATCACAAATTACACGTCGTTAAACAACTCAAACAAGATATCAGGAATTGGTCTGGTTCTATTCGTCAACAAATGACTGAAATGTCAAGGAATTATAGAAAAGTATATTACTTCAGTAAGAGCATTCAAGTAGGATGTTTAGGGAAACAAAGCAATCAACTTTTGGATCAGCCCAAATGGTAACACAGATATTGCAGAGTTCAACCAGCAAGAATGAGAATCAAATTCTAATAATGAGGCCGTACTACCTAAATCCCTTTTCAAATCATACTAAAGCTATCTAAGCATTACTGATATCAATCTAATACATTAACTACTAGTAAGGTTATAACAGGACACCAGATGGCACGCGTGCCCAAATCAGCTCTTCGCTACACCTAACCCACCAGCCATTAGTTGTTCATGGAATTTTAGCATTACTCTTTAAAGCCCTAAATCATTTTGACATATACGCAAATGCAGTTGATAATTGATAAATGAAGACATACACAGAACAAACAAAATCATAGTCCATCTAGGAATGAGTAACACCTTTAGTAGAATAGCTGCGTGTCTGAGACGATGATCCCAGTAAACATCTCTTAGACTCCTGCAAAACAACAACCCAATAGAAAAAAACAACTTAAAAAAAAACTAAGAGAATAATATTTTAACTACAGTATTTCCAAGTTACAACAACGTTAAAGCTACAAAAACCAGAAAATTAGGCTAGATATAACCCTAAGCACGCCCACATAGCTAAAGAAAACCCGATAACTTTTGGTCAAAGAATTCAAGGAAAAGTCTTCTCCGTACCCTTAAACATTACAGTAATACACTATCCCACTTCCTTTACACACCATTCATTTCTGATATATCATTTCCTTTTTCCGCAAAACGGGTTAGTTTAGCTGATCCTAAGTTAAAATGAAACCTTAAATCCCACATCAAGTAAAGCTACCTACTTAAGTCAAACACCGTGAAACCCGAAACCAAAACATTTCCTTTTTCAACAAAACTGGTTAGTTTAGCTTATCCGACTGACTTAGGATCAAATGAGAAATATAATTAAGATGAGAAGAATGAGAAGAAACTACAACCACAAATATTAGATGCACCCATGAAAAATAGATGCATCTCCTATTATTTCTCTTTCCTTTTTTGAAATATGTGGCTATAATTTTTTCTCACTCTTCTCATTTAATTAATTCTTCTCACTAGATCCATACTCTAGCTTATCCTAAGGTAAAATGAAACCTTAAATCCCACATCAAGTAAAGCTACCTACTTAATCCGAACACCGTGAAACCCGAAACCAAAACACCTATTAATCCACCTTCTAAATTCCAATATCAAACCCAATAACAGTTCTTTATATTACATCCAACCTAAACAATTTCACCTTAAACACAATATAAAACCCATAAGACAAAACAACATAATTAATTACAGTACAGTAAGAAAATGAAAAAATGCTTTTTAATCACCTCGAAATGATACAAGGAACGTTTGAGAATGGATACGTTTCGAAGTAGTCTTGCCATTATAAATCTTAACAACCCAAATCTTTTTCACTAACTTTGTTATTTAAGGTTTAACATAAACCCTAACACCAGTTACACCAAAAGAGGGAGATTGATTTTGTTTTTGTTTTTAGGGTTTAAGGTTTTCTTTTTTCTTTTTTGCTATTTTCCCTTATTTTAAACCCCGGAGATATTTTCAAATAGCACCCTTTATGTTTTTATCATCCAAAATTCCAAATAGTCATTGAAAAGGTTTTTTCATCAAGGGGACCCACTTTTGACCATCTATTTTGAGTTTTGGCTCCTATTCTTATTTCTCGAGGATTAATTTGCTTACTTTCGTAGAAATCAAAGTCTAGTCATGAAGGGGAAAAAAAAAGTGTGTTACAAAGTAAATGTGGAGAAAAGTGTATAAAAACGAAAGTCTAGTCATAATATATACAAAGTACTGCATCGTCAAGGAAACATCTTGACTCGCGTTAGCTACAGCACTATGCACGGGTTGATACGCACAACGCCTAGTATCCATCGTTTACGGCTAGGACTACTGGGGTATCTAATCCCATTCGCTCCTCGGCCTGATCTTAGACCCTAACTCACCCTCCGTGGACGAACCTTGTGGAGGAACCCTTAGGTTTTCGGGGCATCGGCACTGACAGGCGTCAGTCAGCCCCCATATATAGTCTTACGACTTTGCGGAGACCTGTGTTTTTGGTAAACAGTCTCCCAGGCCTGGTCGCTGCTACACAGACGTCAGCCCCCATACATGGTCTTACGACTTTGTGCAACTTTTAGCTATGGAAGCTTGGAATGCCCCCTCTTCTTCTGTGTATATACGAGTAACAAAGTAAAACCAAACATACTTGTGCAGCTTCTTTTTTTAACAATTTTTAACAAGACACGTGTATTATACATCTTTCTCGAGATCGTCNCGTGTGCCCAATCGGCTCTTCGCTATACCTAACCCATCAGCCATTAGTTGTTCATGAAATTTTAGCATTACTCTTTAAAGCCCTAAATCATTTTGACATAACACAAATGTAGTTGATAAATGAAGACATACACAGAGCAAACAAAATCATAGTCTATCTAGGAATGAGTAACACCTTTAGTAGAGTAGCTGCGTGTCTGAGACGATGATCCCAGTAAACATCTCTTAGACTCCTGCAAAACAACAACCCAATAGGAAAAAACAACTTAAAAAAAACTAAGAGAATAATATTTTAACTGCAGTATTTCCAAGTTACAACAACGTTAAAGCTACAAAAACTAGAAAATTAGGCTAGATATAACCCTAAGCACACCCACATAGCTAAAGAAAACCCGATAACTTTTGGTCAAAGAACTCAAGGAAAAGTCTTCTCCGTACCCTTAAACATTACAGTAATACACTATCCCACTTCCTTTACATACCATTCATTTCCGATATATCATTTCCTTTTTCCGCAAAACGGGTCAGTTTAGCTGATCCTAAGGTAAAATGAAACCTTAAATCCCACATCAAGTAAAGCTACGTACTTAAGTCAAACACCGTGAAACCCGAAACCAAAACATTTCCTTTTTCAACAGAACGGGTTAGTTTAGCTTATCCTAAGGTAAAAAATGAAACCTTAAATCCCACATCAAGTAAAGCTACCTACTTAAGTCGAACACCGTGAAACCCGAAACCAAACACCTATTAATCCACCTTCTAAATTCCAATATCAAACACAATAACAGTTCTTTAAAGTACACCCAACCTAAACAATTTCACCTTAATCACAATATAAAACCCATAAGACAAAACAACATAATTAATTACAATACAGTAAGAAAATGAAAAAATGTTTTTTAATCACCTCGAAATGATACAAGGAACGTTTAAGAATGGATACGTTTCGAAGTAGTCTTGCCATTATAAATCTTAACAACCCAAAAAAATCTTTTTCACTAACTTTGTTATTTAAGGTTTAACATAAACCCTAACACCAGTTACACCAAAAGAGGGAGATTGATTTTGTTTTGTTTTTAGGGTTTAAGGTTTTCTTTTTCTTTTTCTTTTTTGCTATTTTCCTTCATTTTAAACCCCGGAGATATTTTCAAATAGCACCCTTTATGTTTTTATCATCCAAATAGTAAACTGTTGAAAGTGTTTTTATCAATGGACCATTTTGACCATTATTTTGAGTTTTGGCTCCTTATTTCATGAGGATTAATTTTCATACTTTCGTAGAAATCAAAGTCTAGTCATGAAGGGGAAAAAAAAAAAGAGTGCTACAAAGTAAATGTGGAGAAAAGTGTATAAAAACGAAAGTCTAGTCATAATATATACAAAGTACTGCATCTTTAAGGAAACATCGTGACTCGCGTTAGCTACAGCACTTTGCACGGGTTGATACGCACAACGCCTAGTATCCATCGTTTACGGCCAGGACTACTAGGGTATCTAATCCCATTCGCTCCTCGGCCTGATCTTAGACCCTAACTCACCCTCCGTGGACGAACCTTGTGGAGGAACCCTTAGGTTTTCGGGGCATCGGCACTGGCAGGCGTCAGCCCCCATATATAGTCTTACGACTTTGTGGAGACCTGTATTTTTGGTAAACAGTCTCCCGGGTCACATACGTCAGCCCCCATACATGGTCTTACGACTTTGTGCAACTTTTAGTTATGGAAGCTTGAAATGCCCCCTCTTCTTTTGTGTATATACGAGTAACAAAGTAAAACCAAACATACTTATGCAGCTTCTTTTTTTAACAAGACACGTGTATTATACATCTTTCTCGTTTTGAAAGATATACGGTCTCATTTTAGGGGTCAACACACATATGAATACTTCGATACTACTAGATTGTTGTTGTGAGAGGCTAATCGATCTAATTTTTAAAGGAGAAAACTGAAATCATTAGATATTTCTAGTTATCAAAGTTCTACGAGTATATTGTAAGGAACTAAGGATTCATGACTCATGATGATATTAGTCTTTTGAATATAATATAAAAGGAAAATAATATTTAACTACCACATGAAAATCATGTAGTTCATAAACACGATTAAAACTTTTTAAAGATAACTGAACATCGTCAACTTTATATAAACTTTTTAAAGATAACTAATCATAAACTTTTTAAAGATTTCCAATTATCACTTCTAACCCGATAAGCATGACTCGCCACGCCACAAAAAGTTCGATTTTCCCGTAGGTCTTTTTTTTCTTTTTTTTTTTTTTTTTTTAATAATTATCTGGACTTATCTTTTACTTACTAAAGATCAAGTAGTTTCTATTCTGTCCTCTTTTGTGTCATATGTTAGTAACCAATTTCATCAGAACTTATTTGCTAACAATGCTGATATCAGCAAAATTCAGTCTCATGGTAAGGGACTAAGGATAATGTATATATACTAATAAAGTTATGCTATAAGGGTTAAAATATTACGAGTATTAACCCAAGATAATAACGCTTATTATTTCTTTAGTGTTTTTGTAGAAAAAGCACCTGAATCATTGTGCTTAAAATCACCCCTAAAATGTTTCAGCTGTTTAACAGCAGATGACCAACAAACCATAGATAACAATTTCGAAAAATCCCAAATTGCACCAAAACAAGAACACAATAACCTACAAACCAGAAGTGTTAATCCTTTTGTCACTGTAAGAGAAGAATGATCGTGACACACTTTATTAATGTCGTCTCTTAACACGTGCAATTCATAGACCTACTTTCTATTTTATTGACCCAGCTATCTCTTGGGATGGTTTTTGTTTCTTTGCTCAAACCTCCAATGGGACATCTGCATGACTGCACCTACATATATAACAGAGACTATGTCATTAACCAAATTTATGCGTCTTATGTTTGGATGCAAAGATAACAAGCACATAGAAGAAGTTAAGGGATCTGTCAAACCTTCTTTCCTCACATCTTCAAACCTGATCAAGTATAACAGAGTGACATCCGAACAGATACATACATACATGTGTAGTTGTTGTATGCCTTAATTGTTTCATTGCTCGCCAACAAATATAAACCTTTTATATCCCAAAATTCAAGTTTCACTAATCATGGGCTTTGATATACTAGAAGTGTGTTTTTGGCCATTTGACATGTTCACAATATAGGCATAACCACAGTAGACTATATTCCTAAAGTGATGGATGGTATTTACATATGTCAATTATAGCTTGGAGACAAAATGAATCACTTTTGGTAAACAATTGAAAGTCACTTAATGAATTCAAATAAAAAATTTGTACAAACACTAAAATGGAAGTTGAAGGTAAAAGAAATTATTGACCTTTAGAGGACATGTACTTTTTCTGATTCGAATGTCTGGAGTTTGATAAAGCTAGGACGATAAGCCATTCCAGTAAAGAATATTCTAAACATTTCTCTTTTTTCAATTGTTTTCTTCCTAGGACAATATACCAACAAACAATTATCACGAAGTAACATCACAATTGTTCCATCTTCTAAACCCTCCAATACAGTCACAGGTTCACGTATCAACCAACCCAGGCTAATACTTTGCTTGACCACCACCTCTTTATGCCAAGATTTCTTAATCCCGTATTCCTTCATCACCCAAATCGTAAATTCTACAGTGGATGAATCACACTGACATAAACAACCTTTTAAGACTCCCAAACTTTGCCAACGAATATTACCACGTGTTTCTTCATAAGGGGGTGATGGAAATAAATGAAAGGTCTCATTGTCGATATCAAAAGCATAAAGCCCTTCTGGAGAAGGGTCATCACGAAATGTCCAATGAACACATCCATTCAAAAAAGGTCCATTTTGGAACTCCGTAATCCAGTAAGGAACAGGACCAAGAGATCTCCAATGGCCTGTGCCAAGTGTGTAAATTTCAGCTTCTATTAGACGAGGCCGAACTGAGGTAAGGTAGGGTTGTAAATCTGATTGGAAAATCCGTATCACTTTGTATTCCTTTGTCAGTAACCCGACTCCAAAACCATAAACGATCATTGCATATTCCTCTTCTCTATAGTATCGTTGCCTAGAAAGGATCATATATTCTCTGGTGATTGGATTGCATATATAAGTGTTGTCGTGATAGTTAAAAAATTGCCATAAACAGACCAACCCGTTGACTGAACCAACTTGATGTAGCATAGTATTGTGAAAAGTAGGTTCAAGGTTAAGATCAACACTCGTGGCATGATCATGGTGTACACGTATGTCATCACCCTCGCGTTCAATCTCCAACCACTTCAAAACGCCTGGTTCGTCCACACGGCTGTATCTAAAACTCTCTGGCTGACAGTTATGATGAATCATGACGCCTGCAGGTGATCTCGAGAGATGCAGATTAACAAAATAAGATTCTGAAACAGATTCATACCAATTCTTGCATACACACTTGCAATGGATGATTGTCTTAACAGGAAGCCTTGAGAGAATATCGGCTATCACATTCCCTGGTAAGTCTTCCATAGAGGGGCTGAGAGACGACATGATCTTTGAATTAACTGTATTTCATAAGAAACACCGATTATGAACTGTATATATGTTTTACATTCAGGGACAAAGAACATGGACACTGGTACGGTCAGTTGTAATTCACTTTACAAAAGAAATATCGGTTGTGAAATATGGGGCTTTCCTAGTTGCTATCTGCAACATGTTAACAACACCGTGCATATTCATCTTTTTCCTCACCCTAACTGGCGCTTGGTTATGCGTCTACTCAAGGAATTGATTGACTTTATCTGCCTAAATCTATGTTTTTCTTAAATACACGGATTAGATTATGAGTGAAATGGTGACTCACAAAACGAAGGTATGTAGGTAACAGATTGTTTGTCTCATTTGCAACTTACTAAACTCAGATGATCTCTTTGTTTTGCTTAGTTCTTTTGTACCTAGAAATTAAGTGCTTCTCGTCAATTATTCTAAAGAGATTTCGTGCAACCCGGGTCGAAATACTTAATTTGGAAAGTGAACAAACACGATTCAAGTAGATTATCATCACACCCCTTGCCCCAATATCAAACATTTATTTGATTTGATATGATTGTTAAATGATTTGTCAATAATCTTAACATTCATAATTCAATATTAATCAGTCATTTTATCAAAGACAACAAACAAACAAAAAAACCAATATACTGTGTGTCTACTATACTTATCTAAATACTAACAAAGGATGAAATATGATTGACANAGGTTCGTCCACACGGCTGTATCTAAAACTCTCTGGCTGACAGTTATGATGAATCATGACGCCTGCAGGTGATCTCGAGAGATGCAGATTAACAAAATAAGATTCTGAAACAGATTCATACCAATTCTTGCATACGCACTTGCAATGGATGATTGTCTTAACAGGAAGCCTTGAGAGAATATCGGCTATCACATTTCCTGGTAAGTCTTCCATTGATGGGCTGAGAGACGACATGATCTTTGAAGCAACTGTATTTCATAAGAAACATCGATTATGAAGTGTATATATGTTTTACATTCAGGGACAAAGAACATGGACACTAGTGGGGTCAGTTGAAATTATTTATGAAAAAAAAATATTGCTATCTGCAACATGTTAACAACCCCGTGCATATTCATCTTTTTCCTCACCCTGACTGGCGCTTGGTTATGCGTCTACTCAAACTTCAAAGGGATTTCATCATAGGAATTGATCTGCCTAAATCTAGTTTTTCTTAAAGGCAAGGATTAGATTACGAGTGAAATGATGACACAAAACGAAGGTATTTTGGTAAAGGTACCGTCCGCTTTTAACCGACAATAACTGTCAACTACCATTTGTTAATAACAGATTGTTTGTCTCATTTGCAACTTACTGAAATTCTCTTTGTTTTGCTTAGTTTTTTTGTGCCTAGAAACCAAGTGGTTCTCGCCAATTATTCTAACAGAGATTTTGTGCAACCCGGGTCGAAATACTTTATTTGGAAAGTAAACAAACACGATTCAAGTAGATTACCATCACACCCCTTGCCCCAATATCAAACATTTATTTGATTTGATATGATTGTTAAATGATTTGTCAATAATCTTAACATTCATAATTCAATATTATCAGGCATTTTATCAAAGACAACAAACAAACAAAAAAACCAATATACTGTGTGTCTACTATACTTATCTAAATACTAACAAAGGATGAAATATGATTGACCAAATTAGTATAAACAAATTTTGGAAAGAAAAAAAAAGAGTCTTAACAAATACCTGAAATTGCGATCTAACACGCGTTATGGAAATGGGATTGAAATGATGATCTGATCATATTCTAAAGAAAGAAATTGCCAATTTTATGATGGATTTGGATTAGGGTCGTTTTGATCCATCTGTTCGTTTGGGCTTTGGCGTTCGTGTGGGCTGAATAAACAATTTGGACTCTACTGGGCATGTAAATCAGTCTAGCGAGTAGCGACTCGAATTCGGCTTTTTTTTAATTTTTAATTTGTAAGTTTAGTTATGTGTATTGATTAAATACAAACATATTACTTTGTCCTAAATGCTTTTAATTGCTTGATTAAAAAAAAATCTATGTTATCACCTATAAAATATTACAAAACTTAACTCTCGCATAATATCTTTATATTTGAGTCAAAACAAATACTAAAATCTCTACATAAGAACTAATCAGTTGCTAAATGATTCGACATAAGAATACATATTATTTTCATTTGTCATTTACTCTAATGCACGTGTTTCTTATTTACTTCAATATTGGATCATATGTTCTTGAGATAAATGAAAAATAAAAATATAAAAATGAAAGTAACCATAACTCATGTTTTTAAGTTAAAGGGAAAAAAAATAACTTGTTTAAATTACATGTATGTCCTTTAATTGTTATTGGCAAAACTTTTAAAATGTGTATATTAGTCTTTAAACAAAATATATTAATGTTCACTTTCTATTTCCATCCAAAAATAAAGTGAAGATTTTTTTAAAAAAGTTTCTTTTATCCAAAAATAACTTGCGAATGTGCGATTTCATTATTTTTTTGACACGTGTCCATTTTTCTAATAATAAAGTACGGTGTCAAAAAAATAATGGAATCGCACATTCGCACGGTAGCACATGACCAAATTAGGAAAACTAGTTGGATTTGTACCTTTTGAAGAATTGATCAAGAAAAAGTCTTTTTTTGAGAATTAACGGATAATCAATGGCTATATTAGTTTTATGTCAATATCTACTGGGCTATACATTTTTTGTTATTGAATAATTGCCGTCCAGACAAATGAATGTATGTATAGCAAAGAAAAGTTGCAAATAAGATATGCAGTTTTGTAAGGATTTTGTATTTCATAGAGCCACCCAGCCAAAGGTTAGATCCGTCTCTGAAACCAATAGATACCCGTAATCTGGTTACGAGGAATGCCACGTAAATGGTCATAAGCCAATATCCCAAACGGCTTGCTAAGTGCTTTTTTTATCTAGGCAACATTAGAAATGACACTACTAAAAACCCAATATTACAAAAAAGACCAATGTCACAAAATAACGAAGATCCGGTTAGAAAAAAGTAAAACGTAATGCCCTGCAAACAAATTAACACGAATATATAATAAATACCATTTATCTATACTAAGCAACACACCATTATACCAAAGTCTTCAAAAGTTTTAGAAACTCAATTTTATCCAACATAAGTATTAGATGTTTCAAAAAATAAATGATGAAGAATCCACGTGATTCATTCACATAAAAGCCTTGCATGTTTACAAATATGATATTAATCGCATGCGTATTTTTGGCTGCTTTGAATAGCAGTGCTTCATCAAGCTCTTTCACCTTTGCTTTTTCACCCTATTTACGTAGAATTTTGTCGGGTACAGTGACGGACGGTGGTGTATAGAAGTGTTCATTGGTACTCTTCTCGGATTTGTGGGTTGTATTGTTTGGGTTTATAATTTTAAACATTTTTAAAATCAAACCAACCAATTATATAATGGATAAAATCAAAACACACCAAACTAGATTTCGTTTGGGTTTCGGTTAAAAAAAATTAATAATAATAACAAAAAAAAAAAAAAAAAAAAAAAAGGTTCAAGCAAACATAAAAATATAATCTATAAATCATAAATAAAAACCTAAACATTTAAATAAAATTAACAAATCTTATAAAGTGTTCAAGTAAATCAACAAAATAAGAGTTTAAGTAACCAAAACATTTCACAAATTAAAGGAAATAAATGAAAGCAAAACAAGATAACATTTTCTTTCAAGAAAATTCTTCACAAATCTTATTAGCTTGAATATTCCATCTTTAAGCATCCAAACTTAGTTGAATATCAGGATTATTATTTAAAATGATAAGATAGATACTATGTATATTTATATTATTATTTCTTACGAAAATATTCGGTTTCTTCGAGTTTGGTTATATATTTGACAAACCATAAAAAAAACTAAACTCCAATTAAAATACTTCGGTTAGGTTTTAAACCAAACCATACACCAATAAAAAATTTTGGTTCGGTTTTATTAAATTTCGGTCTGGTTTATTTTTCGGTTTGTTCGGTGTCAAACCAAACACTAAACACCATGTGGCACGAGCTACAACCGATTTTAGGCTACGAAGTGCAAAAAAAATCAAAACTGTCTTTTTTTATATGTGCAACCCTCAGTAAATTTTTTGTTATTTCGTTTCGTACGATGTAACTTTAGTTAGCATAACAATTCTTTTATGCAACACCCTTTTAAAAATCATGAGCCCGTCCTTGATTGGGTGTACATCGAGCTTACCAACCTTTTTAGATTGGATAAATTAAGGTGTCAAATTTCTCATTAAGTGATGCATAAGATAACTCTTTGTGAATACCTTCTAAGTTTTTTCTGAACGGCTTGTTAGTTGGTAGTGGTTTAGGTCCAGCAGTGACATTTAGTTGGTTAGTATGCTGACCCTGAGACCCACCTACTACTCCTTTATCACGTGAAAAGGTAAAAGTGTGGCCCCATAAAAAATGTGCCCAATGATATGTTTAGTGGATAGTTCCATCTAAGCATCTGGCCAACCGGGACTAAAATGTTTCAATAAGTAGTTTGTAGTATCCAAATGTATATTATGAGAACTTGGGACTAAAGTATTTCATTAAGCTGTGAAACTATCAACGAAAGCAGTAGTTACGTAGTAAGAGGTACATTTATGATAAGTAAATATTACTGTAAGCTTTACAATCCCAACACACTATCGAAGTATATAGTAAGACCAATAGTAATGGTGATCAAATGCCCCAGAAATCTTAACGTCAACTCAGCTTCTCTCTCTAAGATCAAATACATGACCAAATGTCCGTAATGGTGACCAAATGCATGACCAAACCCTTTTTCGACTAAAATATGTTTAGATGTGAAGTTCCCACATATATATATGTGCAATTCATTCGGTCGAGTTGCCGATCCAACCAAACCAATCCAAGGAGGGGGACGCGTTCGTAGAGGTCCCATACTAGGGGGACGCATCTTGGGAGGCGACCGCCCGAATGGTCGACCTCCCATTACGACTAGTCTATATAGCTAGCAAAAACAACAAATAAGAGGTAAACTTTCACATCAATCACAAGAGAAGTGGCAAGAATATCGGCTTAAGCCACTTTCGAGTTTTTCGTGTTTTGTTTGAGTTTAATTTACTGCCCAGATCGAGAGATCTCACATACTCGACCAAAGAAGAAAATTAAAAATATGAAAAAACGTAGCTCATTGATGGGCATCTGACTTTGTAAGTTAGGAGCTCAGGTTGATCTACATTCGTTTGATACGACATACTTCATCCACAATTATCACCAAATTATTTTGTGTAACTAAGTAGCTACTATATTATAAACTAGAAAATAAAACCTTGATTTGCATGTGATTCAAATAAATTAGGTTATCAAAATCAAATTTAGAGCTCATCGTTGAGATGAGCTCAAGAATGCATCAGAAGGCTATGTGAGCCTAAATTGAGCTTGAGCCAACCACTTCGGGCGGGTGAATTGTACAAGTTGTTACTAACATCATTAGTATGTAGGGTGTGCATGTGGGAAGTGTGAAAGAAAGTAGGCCATGTCAGCGAGAAGAGGACAAATGCCTCACCTCACTCTGCGGGAAAATGAAACTTTTTCCCTTGCGGCACTTAGGCCCTAGAAGAAAAAAAAAAGTGAGAGATATATATGTTTAAATGAGAGAGAATATTATTTATTGGTTGTTATGTGTGGGTATTGTGTGTTTTGAGAGTATTTTAAATAATAAAAAATAGAAAGAATTAAAGAAAGCGAGAAGGTGTTGCAATGATTGAGGAAAATTTGAGAAAAAATATAAATGAAGTGTTTTTTAGTGACGTGAAACTGATGTGATGTGTGAACCCTCAACCACACCCTCCAGTTTTAAATGATGTAAACAAACAAAAAGTGGGGGTGATGAGCTTCGAATGGCTTGAATTAGTGTTGTAATTGCTAGCCTATCTAAAAAGTTAAAAATGCCATTGTTTTAAAACCCGGTTGAGTCACCGGTTTAGCGGGCCACGAGTTCAACCGATTGGACTGTTGGGTTGAACTGGTATTCCGCCTAACACCAATACAATAATTCCACTTACTAAACATCTTTAAACGTGTAAGCTTAATACAAAACAAACAAACAAACAAACNAAAAAAAAAAAAAAAAAAAAAAAAAAAAAAAAAAAAAAAAAAAAAAAAAAAAAAAAAAAAAAAAAAAAAAAAAAAAAAAAAACATGAAAAATCCAATACCAACCACATAGGTAATGTACAAAACATGCAATTTAATATCATGGATACATGTTTTAAACTTTATAACGATATTCATACGCATGAGGATTACATATTTGACATAGTGAGAATATCTTAGATGATTGAATGGAGCAAACCATACAAGGGTTCTTATTTTATCCTTAACTAGACGAGTACCCGTGCATAGCAACGGGATTTTATAGCGAAAGATCGTTTAGTGATAAAAGAAAATTTATGGGTTATAAATGAAAAATAATAAAAGTTATGGGTGGCAAATCTTGCCCAATTTGTAATATTTGGGCGATTTTTGACACTTTTTTAAAAGTTTGGGGCGTTTTTTGCCCCCTTGCATTTATTTGATGGGCTCTTACGAGCAAAAGATAAAAACAGATATTATTAGATGGGCTAATGGGCACATAGTATTAATATAACTGGGCGCTTTCGAATCACACAATTCAACGTCCAAGCAATTACTCTCATTTTTTTTCCGACCAATTCACTTGTCACTGGTAACTATAAAACATTCCAACTATTTTAATTTTAATTTATCTCATTTATTAACTATTTTATACATAATTATTTAATAATCTAATTAATTGATAGATATATTTAATTAGTTGCATTTTTATTCATTTGTCCCAGCAGATTTTCTCAAATTTGCATTCAGATTTTATCTTTTTTTTTTTCAGAAAAAATAATTAAATATAGTTAAGACTTAGNTGAGTATTTACATACTCATCAGGGCTCTTACGAGCAAAAGATAAAAACAGATATTATTAGATGGGCTAATGGGCACATAGTGTTAATATAACCGGGTGCTTTCGAATCACACAATTCAACGTCCAAGCAATTACTCTCATTTTTTTTCCGACCAATTCACTTGTCACTGGTAACTATAAAACATTCCAACTATTTTAATTTTAATTTATCTCATTTATTAACTATTTTATACATAATTATTTAATAATCTAATTAATTGATAGATATATTTAATTAGTTGCATTTTTATTCATTTGTCCCAGCAGATTTTCTCAAATTTGCATTCAGATTTTATCTTTTTTTTTTTCAGAAAAAATAATTAAATATAGTTAAGACTTAGATGATGGATTTTTTTTACAAGATGAATTAAAGGGGTTTTTAGGACTGTTCGGAATGTTTTTAATAGTTGAATTATAATTTGCTCGTTTTAGCCCGTGCCCATTTGGCCCAATTTATAATGTGCCCGTTTTAGCCCGTGCACGTGCCCGCCCGTTTTGCCACCTCTAATAAAAGTTTGAAGATTTGGAGATTAAACATAATGTTTTGAAACCCGTTTGAACCGTTCTGGTCGAAAAATGGATCAATTTAAACCGAGTCATGCTTTTAATAACTGAACCCGTCGTGTATTAGTCCTTGTATTCAAAACTATATGTTTTTCCCAGTTGAACCCGTTGGTCCGGTCCAGTTTTCAAAACTATATGCAACATCAACTTGTTAGCTTGTATGAAGTTTTGTGTGTTTTATTAATTTTTATAATGTTTATAATAACATATACTTTTCATTTTAGGGTGTTTTAAAAATAACATTAATTAGTGTATTTAATTATTTTATATTTTATATTGTTTAATAAGGGGTGTTTTAATTGATTGTTTTTAATTTTGATATATATGATTTTAATTGGTTGTACAATGTGAATAAATTATTGTACTTTTAAGTTATGGGGTGTTTTAATAAGAGTATTAATTACACAATTCATTTTCTCTCACCCTTGACTTTCAAGATTTCACTTTTCAAGGTTTGACCATTTTCTCTTTATATGTAGTATAGATAGTAAAATACATTATTCGTTTTTAAGGTTGTATCAAAATACATGTTTTGTCCCAAATTCAAATAAATACACCTAACATCCTCAACGTCTCCATTTTGCTTCCCAGTATCATGTTTAAAGATACACTTTATCTTTTAAAAAATACTAGCAGGGTACCCGCGCGATGCGGCGGCGGGTACCCTGTGACTATATTTTCTGACAATATGATTTTATGCGGCCATACTTTTATTAAACAATTAATTTACAAATACCAATAATTTTAGTTAAGGCACTGGTATAATTCCATCTCATGTTAACCGAAGATACCACAAACAAAAATCTTTGATTCTTTCCTTCAGCACAATCACCCTTCGTCAATTTTGGAGCTGAACCCACCCAGTTCAACCCTCATTCCTCAGTTGGTGTAACGGCGATCGAACCGGTCAACCGACCGCTGCGGGCAGCCTTAATGACTTTATTTTTAAGTGCTTGGCTTAGTAGCTTGATTAGATTGTACATTAAGGTTAAATGATTATATATTTGATGAATGGGTGAATTAAATAGTGTATTAATTGTATGTGTTGAATAGTGTTTTATTAGTTGTATTTTTGCTTCAAATAGTTTGTACATTGTGTTTTATTAATTATACATTTTATCAAATGGGTGTTTTAAATATGTCATTAATTAAAAATGTTGACCAGTCAATATATGTAGGTGTTTATGCATAAATTAATTGTACATATAGCTTAATTAGTTGTATTTACTTAAAATCTATACATGGAAATCTTAAAAAATTAGAAGAGAGAGGGTGCTAAATGTTTTATAAGTAGTATAGATATAGATAAGAAAACTAAAAGAATTAAGAGTTTGACTAAATCTTGGAGAATGTAGTTTAAAAAACAAGAATCTATGTGTTATTGGATTCTGTGGGTTCCATCACCCAATCCTTTAACATTAAAAAAGAACATGTATTTATTTTTTTTAATTTTTATTTTTTAAAGTTTTCCAATGAAAACAGCAACAAAGTTTATACGGACTGGTAAATAAATAAATTTGCAAGTCAGCCTTGTGAATTTGTTGTTTTACCGCCTCCTTATCTCTTCGTTCACTGTTACAACTCTTATCCACTTGAATTATAATTTCATATGAATAAGCAGAGAAATAAGCAGTCCCCAAATGCCCCCTTAATTGATTATTGTACCACAATTGGTAAATCGAGTTATTTGGTTTTTATTGTTATTTTTCAAACACCCATTGATTCACAACCACCACCACCTAAACAAGTTAAACCAAATGTAAATCATCATTCTAATACTACGGTATAACAACCATCTAAAATGAGTGGAATTGTAATTGGTGGTGGTACGTCTACAACTTATAATAGGCTGCCACCACCACCGCCATTGCCCCCACCTCCTTCGTCACCGCTTTCGCTTGTTTGTATGTATGGTAATTTGGTACCAACACTCGAATCCCCACAACCACCTTTTAAAGGAAATAATTGGTCCCCAAGATAAGTTGATCCATCTTTGAATAGGAATCATGTTTAAAGGACTAACTATGGTTAGCTGATTAATAATGGATATGGTGGAAAACATGATCATCATGATTCTAGAAGTCCTGCTCCTCGAGATGTCCATATGCAACATCAAATGGGTTCGCCCACCTCCCCAACATGTTAGAACTTTTATTCGACCACATTTTATGCCTCTGCCTTTAAGAACTTATAAAGTACCAATGGGTTATGGTAAGCTCTTATGAATGGGAGACTAAATTATTTTATTTATTTATTTATTTATTTTTTATTTTATTTTTTTTTTGTAGAGATGGGTCCATTGTTTGTATATGTTCCTACACTGCCCGAGGCTTATAGAAGTGGTGCACATTATCTTCCTCATGGAACTACAGGTACCATGTTTACACAATTCTTATGTTAACCACAATGATGATAATTTGGTAAAAGATAAATATTTGTGGTCTCACATGGATGAGGAAGCATGTGTACGCCACATTAATAGTGCGTTTTCGTCGAGTAAGTAATATTTACTTATTTGTGTAAGTAGTTATGGTTCTTGTGTATTATTTTTATATGTATCATTAGCAAAATCTTGAGTGCATAACTTTGTTTGATGTTGAATTAAGCCTAGGAGATCTGTTGGTGGATAGACTTACATAAGTTAACGCTCAGTGTTATATTTTACTTCTGCCGAGGTTAAGAATATTCTTGTAGAAAAGGACACATAACTTTCACATCTTTTTTTTCACTTTCGAAACCTAAACGCCAAACCTAATAATATTGTTATAGTACAACTGGCTTGGTTTGCTTCTTATTTAACTTGGTTTTGTGTTACTGTGATCACTAGACACGCTAGTACTCTACGCTCTATAATGTGATGGTGGTGCTGTGTTAATTTTAGAGATGGAAGCAGGAAAGGAGAAAGATACACAATGATACGAAACCATGAAAAGAATATTATACCCTCATGTGTAAGGCACATGGGAGATTTAACTTGTCTTGACTAATGGACCATTAGGTAAAATGACCACTTGGGAAGCAAAATGGAGACGTTGGGGATGTTTGGTGTATTTATTTTGAATTTGGGACGCAACATGAACTTTTGGTACAAAGACGAACGGTGTATTTTACTCTATCCTTAACTAATAGTCGCTCACTGGCATGTTCCCACCCACCCACAACTTTAGTCAAAATCTAAACTAACCACAGTTAAATTAAATTACTATTTAACTCATTTGACAAATGCACATAACTCCCCACTCACACTCTTTCAATAGTCTATAATATCATCTTCCGCATAGCTACATTCACGTCACTATTACGTCACCGTGTTCGATAAAAGAATTGTCAAAAGTGAAAAATGGGTGGTTCTACATGACTAGTTCGACCTGGGTCGGATGAAACCCGCCATTTCGATCTTGGTGTTAGATATTCAGGAAACCAACTTCAAACGGCCATGTAATGTCATGGCTCACTGATTCAACCAGCCAGGTCGAAACGGGTTTTAAAATATTGAAAAATACTGGTAATCAAAAAAGAATAGCCAAACTAAGCTCCAACTCAACTTGCTTGCAGCTTTATCTCACATTATGAATAAGGAATGCTAGAATAATGAATAAGTATATACTATTTTGTAACTAAAATCTTAATATTTTAATGAGACGCAAATTTGGCACTTATTTATATGCTCACGCCTCACCTTTAAAAAAGACTCCGGAACATTACTAATAATAACTTTCAAAATGTTCATTATCATTGTCATAAACATCGACATATTATCTTACCATGCATTCTCTAGAAGGTTTATACCCTACTTTACATTATTATAAACATTTGTGTAGACGATCAAGCAATTCGTGACAACATGTATGTCAAAAAAATTCAAGAGATTTCTAACAATTGAAAAAGATATGTTTTCGACAATTGAAATGGGATAAATCAGAATGCTTTATTTTGTCACGTGTCAAAATTGAGTTTTTTCATTGGCCAATAGATGTCAAAAACTCAAAATTGGAATAAGTTTGGTCAAACTCATTTAGATTTCATTCGACAAAGAAAAATATGTATAAAAACACATGTGCCAATTTTGTAAAAAATGATAATTAATAAAAATTCAGTTGTTAAATTTTAAATAAATTATATGAAATTAAAGTAAACTTATTAGTTTTCGTGCTTTTTAATAACTTTAAAAATTTAATAAAAACACTCTACATTTCGTACCCTTATACTTTATCTTTAAAAAAGTTTATGTTGTTGTTATTTATAAATATTATTATAATTACATAATAAATTAATTTATATAAACGGAATTATAAATATTAAAATGAAATCACAAGTGATTGCAACATTGATAAGGATTTATTTGATACCTTTTAAGGGGTCATTTAAGCCTTAAAATCATATGTTTTTGATCAAATGTTGCCCTAAATCGTTTTCTTTCTTTTTATTTTTTATTTTATTTTTTTATTATTATTATTTTTTTTTTTGCATTTTAGGTGGGACGCAAAATATGAAAACCGACACATTTGTGGCTATTTTGGATGAAGAAACGAAGAAAAACGACCAAGTCGCGAATCTGTCAAAGAAGGAGATCTGACGGCGTCGCTTGTATTTGAAGATCAAGATTCAGAGTTAATTTTGTATGTGAAAGCTCAAATGTTTTATAAAGAGACGCCGTCAAAACCCACCTGACGGCGTCTTATTGCATGTATCCAGCCTGCCAGAAACACCTAAAATAATCAATAACTAAGTATTTACAACTGTCACACTTATTTGGTTACATGTAATAAGAGTGACAGACGTGCAAACTTACGACTGTCACTCTTATTGCATGTAACCAAATAAAACACCTTATTAGTCAGAAACAACTACAAAAATCAAATACGTTCTTGAGTTTCTTAATCATTGCAGTTGATGAAGTTACTCTAAAATTCAGCCAACTGCAAAATTTAATCAGAATCTTGAATTAAAATATATGAGAGGAGTTTGGTTTTTGTTTGTGTGTGTGTGTGTTTTTTTCGGCTAATGACTCACTTTGCTATTAAAAATATCTACATGTAAAGAACTAATAGTGGAATCCGAATGGAAGAAGATGAAGGTGTTGTGTGCGCATTCAAAAAAGACACTTTTGTTTAATAATCACATATACAGAGTTGTTGCACACTCACAAAACTTACTAAGTTCAATGAAAAACACGTATACAACATGCAGCGAACCATAAGATTAAGTGCCACACAAGTAACCTACTAAGCTTTTTTTTTAATCCTTATAGCCAAAACCAACTAAGAAAATTTTATTCTTAAACCGTCTTAGTCGTCGGCTCGGCTTGGCTCGATGTGTGAACAGTGCCGGCTTGAGTCGCGGCTCTACGATGCACCCGAGCCATCCTCCTCCCTGCAACCGACCTACCAACTGGCGGCTTTGTGACTGTGCCGACTCCCAAGTTCCACTTCAACAAATGTTATATAGTATAAGTTTGAGAATAAACTTGCGAACCCTTGCGATTCGCAACGTAAGCAATCCATGTGCGAACCACATAAACAAGTCAATAAATATTCGGATATAATGCTTCACGACTCATTCCCAACGCATCCACAAGCGTTTACAAAATATTTTGCGGAGTCCGCGGCTAGTTTTCAAAAGCCATTCTAGTTTGATTAAGTTTCACGAAATAATAATTTTGAGTTTCAATATTATTTCAATAGAGTAACTCAAACTTTGTTTTAGTTATTTATTATAGCGGATCGTTTAAAAAGTGAGAAATTTTACAAAGTTTAAAAAGCCATTCATCATCTGACACGTATCCACAATCCTATTTTATTCCCAAAAAATCCTCCCAGGGGTAAAATTGTTATTTGACCCATTTTTTATTTTCATCCTCGAACTTTAAACACACATAATTCACAAACGACAAACTTTTAGAAAAATCCGATTTCACCATAATTTGTAAAATTTAATCCTCTTTAATTTGATATAATTTTTTTAAAATAAATTCAAAATTATTTTTTACATATCAAATTGGTCTTGATTTTCTTGATTTTTTTTGGCATTTTCGACCTAATTTTTTACCCTCATAAATGCCAAATCGTGAAAAACTTAAAACATCACAGTTATAGATTTTGGTTCACTTTTTACACAGGTTTTTGAATCACTAAAATACGATGACATATGTCACACGTTAAAAATAACGTTTTAGTCATATTTGTTACATACAAGATGTTTGATGAAATGTCTATCTTAGATTTTTAGCGTTAAAATTGCGTTTAATACATCAATTTTGGTACCACAATGCATCATTAATCATTCTATTAATGTAAGATTCGTAAAGTGTTTTTTTAACAGTTATTTTTTTAAAAAAAAAATACGTATTGTGTTTTATTGCATTTTTTACCATAAATTTGACCAATAATTAATTCGGATTAAAAAAATTGTAAAACATAAACGTTATAGATTTTAGGTCAATCTTTACTCAGGTTTTTGAATCACTCAAATCTTATATTATATGAGTGAGATGCACATGTTAAAGATGACATTTTAGTCATATTTTGATGATGAAAAACATGGTTTATGAAGAACATGGATTATGATGAACACCGATGATGAATAAGATAACATCAATGTACATGTTTTTCATCAGTTCATCAGTTAGTCTTATTCATCATTTCATCAGTTTTGCTAATAATCTGATAAACAAGACTAACTGATAAATAAGACTAAAACAATCTACATGTTGTTCATAAGTGTTCATCAGTTAATTTTATTCATCGGTTTATCAGTCTTGTTGATGAACTGATGAACAACACTAACTGGTGAACAAGACAACATCAATCTACATGTTGTTAATAAGTGTTCATCAGTCTTGATGATGAACAAAAGTAACTACTGATGAACAAGAATAACTGATAAACAGGACCATAAGTTGTTCATAAGTCTTCATCAATTAGTATTGTTCATCAGTTCATTCTTCTTGTTGATTAACTGATGAACGACACTAATTGATTAACAAGAATAACTAATGAATAAGATAACATCAATCTACATGTTGTTCATCAATAAAAAATAATGTTCATCAATAATAAGTGTTGTTCATCAATAAAAAGAGTCGTTCATCAATAAAAAGTCTTGCTCATCAATTAGTGTTGTTTATCAGTCTTAATCCATGTTCATCATTGCTTGTCATAATCCATGTTGTTCATAAGTCATATTTTTCATCCTCAAATATGATTAAAACGTTATCTTTAATGTGTGATATCTCACTTATATGATATTTGATTTGAGTGATTCAAGAATATGAGTAAATATTAACTTAAATTCCACAACTTTTATGTTTTACAATTTTTCTAATTATATGTGGTTTACCCATTTTGGCATCATACATCCCTGTCAGAAACTTTTGGCAATATACATCACCCGTTAGGCAAACGTTTGCCACAATACATCCCTAGTCCCCACCTTCGTTAATTTTTAGGACTAACTGGTGTTAAGTTGAAAAAAGTAAAGGGTATTTAGGTCTTTTCCTTTACCATCTACCATATAACCCTTTCCCTCTTCTTTCACTCTATTTCATCTACCCACACACTGATAAAAAAAACTATTGATTCTCTCTCTAATATCAAGATCATATGTTTCTCACTCTAATAAAAAACGATTGATTCCATAATTAAACCCTTCAACCAGTGATAACCCACAAATTTGTTCTAATGGTGGTCTGTGAGTGGCACATTCGTGATTATGATGATGAAGTTAATGAAGCAAATGCTTATCGTAAGTTCTAATGTTGTTAACCCTAAATATTGTTTCAATTTGTTATACCACTAATTTTGTCTTAGAACCCTAATTTTGGAACCCTAATTTTGAAACCCTAACTTTCTTTTGAACAATTGGAACAGGTGATTTCCCCAANATGCGCTGTGCGCCGTATTCGTCGAGCTTCCGTTTTCTCATGTGGTAATATGCCTTTGTTGATGAAGTCCACAATAGGGGTCATCCATGTAGGGCCCTCTTCTTCTATGACCGTGGACACTTCAATCTCGGAAATTGACTTGTCCTTTAGGATTTCTACCAATACCTGTTTTGACAGATTTGCGAAGCTTATAGACGCAATCTTACTCAATGCGTCTGCTTTCTTGTTTCCCCCTCTAGGAACTTGCTTGATTGTGAATCTGTCAAATCCTTGGATTAAGGATTTTGTCTTTTCAAGGTATTGGATCATGTTTTCCTCCTTAGCTTAGTATTCCCCGGACACTTGATTGGCCACTAAACGGGAATCTACATTTGCTTCTAGGTTGCGTACACCCATTCGTGTTGCAATTCGTAGTCCAGCGATTAGGGCTTCATATTATGCCTCGTTGTTCGTGGCAGTGAATTCAAAACGCACGGCATATGTGAACTCCATTCCTTCTGGATTAGTGAGAATGAGGCCTGCGCCTGAGCCATCAACGCATGACGATCCGTCCGTAAACAGGATCCATGGTTCTTGTAACTCCACCTTGGGTGGTTGAGTTATATCCTCGCTATCTGGCTTTTCAATAATGAAATCCGCGAGTATCTGCCCTTTGACTGCGGTGCGTTGTCTATAGGAGATGTTGTGCTCTCCTAGCAGTACACTCCACTTCTGCAATCGCCCTGACGCGTCAGGTTTGGAGATTACTTGCTTGTTGGGTTGGTCTGTGATTACCGCGATAGGGTGCGCTTGAAAGTATCTGCGCAGCCTCTTGGCTGCAAATACTAGCGCTAGGACTAGCTTTTCCATCGGGCTGTAGTTAATCTCCGTCTTTTTGAGCGCCTTGCTTACGAAGTACACAGGAGTTTGTACTGCATTTCTGTCTGTCAACAGTAGTGCGCTGACGGCCCCGTGAGTTGCAGATAAGTACATTATCAACTCTTCCCCTGGTCGAGGTGCAACTAGTTTGGGGAGCGCCGCTATTGTTTGTTTAAGCTGTTGAAATGCCTCCTCCGCTT
>LBNU01028713.1:44202-66780 GCA_014162995.1 Artemisia annua | reverse complement strand
ATGCCATTGTATGGCGATGGAGATCTAATGACCATGAAGTTCATCCACGCCTTGGTGGAGTGCTCTTTATTGCCGACTTCTATGAGCATGCGTAGTGGTGCTATTGGCCATATCTTCTCTCCTGTGAAGCCTGTTAGAGATGTCGCAGCTGGAATTAGCTGGTTTTGAATCTCTTGTTTTAGCCTTTTGAAACAATGTTCGTACATTATTTCAGCTGATGCTCCTCCGTCCACGTACATACGGTGGATATCGTGTCCCCCCGCATGTATTTCAATGGTGAGTGGTTTTGCTACCACGTTGTCCGCGATCAACTTTGGGAAGGAGATCTCGTCGTTAGGGGAGAACCTTTGGCTAACCTTTTGTTTGACTTTGCGCTGCCATGATTGTATCATGTAAATTGTGTCCGCCTTGTCTTTAGGTGGTTCTTTTTTATCCCCAGTTCTTTGCTTATCCTTCCTTTCTTTGATGTTTTTGACTAAGTGGTCCATCCTACCTTCTTTTACTAATTTATCAATTAATTGGCGAAGCTGGACGCACTCGTTCGTTATATGGCCTTTCTGTCCATGGTAGTCGCAGTAACCATTCCCTATGCGCTTTCCTTCTGGGGTGCGCATTGGTGGAGGTTTGGGAAAATTTGCTCCCTCTGTTGCGAATATCTCTCTAGGAGTTTTTGTCAGCGGGGTATACTTGTCGTTACCCCGTGTACCTCCATCATTGCGATAGCCTTTGTTGCGATTGCCGCCATGGTCATTGGATTGTCTCATTGACTGTTCCTGCAGCCTGTAGTTAGAATATGCTTTCTTACTGTCCGCGACGGCGGCTTCTCCTTGAACGAAAGACCTTGTACGCTTCACTAGTTCGTCGAATGTTTGGGGAACTTTATCATTTAATTTTTTGATAAGGTCTTGGTTGGTGATCCCATTCATGAATCCTGAAATTTTTAGTATTTCAGGACATGCCTTAATGTGTATGCATTCGTCTTTGAAGCGTTCCATGAAGGCGCTCGTGGACTCCCCTTGGTGTTGTTTGATCCTAGCCAATTCTACTGGGTCCTTAGCGTACTTCTTTCTTTGTGTGAAGTTCAAGCGGAATGCTTTCCGCAACTCTTCATACCCTTTTGTACTTCTTCGTGGAAGTTTGCTAAACCAAGTTCGCGCGTTCCCTACCAACGTGGAGTTAAACATATGGCACCACACAGGTTGTGGCCAGTTTTCGATGCCAGCAGCGGATTCGAAAATTTTTAGGTGATCATCGGGGTCACCCGTTCCATCATATGTTTTGACATTGGAAGGCATGCGCCTTTTCTTGTTGTCTGAATAATCGCTGATGCGCTTTGAGAACGCACCAACCTTTTGGCGACGCCAAGGAAGGGATATGTCATCATCCTCTTCCTCGCGACGTCTTCCTCTGGACTTCCAGTGTCCGGTATCGCTATCCTCGTTGTCCGAGGAGCTGTCTGAGGGAGAGTCGTTTCTTCTGCGGCGCTTGCGCCGTTTTTCCTCGGGGCCTGAGCTTGAGAAGCTTTCGTTAGGGGATACCCGTCCACCTAGTCTGTCGTGGATTCTCCTAGATCTAGAAGATCCCTCACTTGGTGAGTGCTGTCGCCCCAACCTGTCGTGGACTCTGCGACCACCCAATCTGGTGTGGACGCTAGTTCGCCTCTCACTATCTCCTTGTTCCTCCGAGTACTGTGAGTTTGACGGCGTGCCGAGCCTAGTTCGAACACTGGCGCGCCTCTTGTTATTGTCGCGCTCTTCATAGCGCGGTGGGGAAGTTCCATTGAAGTCGAGCCGACTCCTTAACCTTCTCCTGGCCTCCTCTTGCAGGAGTGTGTTCAATGTCTCAAAATTTTGTGATACAAGATTTTTTAACATTGTTTCTTGAGCATCTTCCTCCAGCGCGGGAATACCATCTTCCAAATTGAGCCTCCTCTCGCGATCAGGCGCGTTTGGTGGCACTGTGTTGTCCACAGCAGTTGCTACTTGGTGGGGGGTAGCAAAGAGAGTGCGCTGGAGATCCTCGATGTTTGGGACTACTGTAGTAGTCTGAGCAGTTGCAGAGGGTACTTCCACCGATGGGAGAGTCGTGGTGGTTTCTACTTCCTGGCGGCCAGGCGCACTGGTTGTCCCAGTGGTTTGCCTAGGAGGCACATCAGGGTAGTTCCTCCTTGGAGGGTCACCACGCGTCTTATCCAATTGCGGAGTTCCCTTGGATGAATTTTTGTGTTTCGTCATTCTAGTCCTTAGTGTTGGGTCCCACGGATGGCGCCACTTGTTGATACAAAAGTTGGGCGTTCCTTGTTTGGGTTCCTTTCCTCGTATCAATTGATTGATATTGCTTGAGACCTGCGCACTAAGAAAGCAACAGACACCGTTAGGCTTATCGAGGGATTGTTTCCCCCGATTATCCTCCGGCGTGAGAGTAAGTAATCGTGTTTTAGGGTTGTGAAGAGTTAGGGTTTTGTAAGTCGTACCTTGGACGATGTCTATATCGCCCTATTTATACACACGCAACCGATAAGGTTTCGTGTTCCTCACTCTTCGGCGCATTCGCCGATATCGGATGTATATCTTCTTTATTTAGAAGATATCATGTATCCATTCTATTAATAACTTTGGGCTTGGACCTTGTAAGCCCAAACCCTCTAACTGGTAGTCCAGTGACTGTTATCGCGGCCCGCTCGTGGTGGGCTTAAGTGTTAGTATTGTTTACTAATCGGGTTCGTGACCCGGTGTAGACTATACGTCATCCGAACTTGTGATTGTATGTAACGTTTACGCGTACAAAAAGATCATCAATATTCTATTTTTATATATATTTAAGCTATCAAACAATGCCTCATGATATACAAATATACAATACATGCTTTCACATTATAAAATTAATCTAGCACAAAGATAAAGCAATTATACGTCTATACATATGCATTAAATACTTTCATTCAGCGAACAACTTCATCTACAATAGTATACCGTAACATATTAGGCCAATTCTACGTGACACATGACAAAACACAAATCCTAATTCAATTACGACCCGATTATATAACCTAATTCAGTTCCTATATTTTTTCAATGTTGAAAACCGGGTTTTTAATTGACCCGGTCGAGCCATCGGGTTACCGGTTCGACCGTCGGGTCAACCCGGTTTTCTATTAAAAAACTATTTTTTTCAACCGGTTCAACCACTGGGTCAACCCGATTTTCTATAAAAAAAATAGAAAAAACCAAACACGGCGTGGTTTTGATAACCGGGTTAACGTGGGTCACTTAAAACCCGGCGGGTCTAACCAGTTAACCTGTTTTTAAAAACCCGGTTTCCTTTTAACCGTTTTTTTGACGGAAACGGTTCAACCGATAACCCAGCCNCCGTCGGGTCAACCCGGTTTTCTATTAAAAAACTATTTTTTTCAACCGGTTCAACCACTGGGTCAACCCGATTTTCTATAAAAAAAATAGAAAAAACCAAACACGGCGTGGTTTTGATAACCGGGTTAACGTGGGTCACTTAAAACCCGGCGGGTCTAACCAGTTAACCTGTTTTTAAAAACCCGGTTTCCTTTTAACCGTTTTTTTGACGGAAACGGTTCAACCGATAACCCAGCCGGGTCGAACCGGGTTTCAAAACATTGTTTGTTTTTATTCACATCACAATTGTAATAAAAAAACTGTAAATATTTCGCAATTCACATTCACAATTATAAACAAATACCAAATCCATTAACAATATGCACAAATAATATAGTCACATTCGCGATCAATAAAATTTTACTAGTAATTACGATAATATTATACGTAAAACTATATGTAATTAAATATGTTTAATAACTATGATTAACGATTTTTCAAGAGTCTTCATGGTACAAGTTGCATATACTCCCTCATTCCCAAAATAAGTGTCCAGTTTGACTTTTCATAGTCAAACTGGTTCAACTTTGACATTAAATATATGTTTTTGTGTTATATAATTCTTGATGAAAAATTATACCATTGAAAAATACACTTAAAACCCAATCCATTTATATATTTTGCATCAAATAGTATATAACACCTACAAAAATAGTTAAGGTCAAAGTTGAACCAGTTTGACTCTGAAAAGTCAAACTGGACACTTATTTTGGGACGGAGGTAGTATTTAACATTTTCAATGGGTAGTAAATTAGCATTATGACGACATCTTATTTAATCAATTTAATAGTAATTTATTTTAGAATATTGCTAATCGTAGCATTAAAGGTTGCGTTAAAGGGCCGTTTGCTTGTTGCTAGGAATCACAATGGGTATCGGATTCGGTATGGGCTAGAATGATGGTGGATATGAAAAGTGTATCATTACGATTGTTTATGTTTGGATGACAAAATATGGTATGAAAAGTGTATAAATATTTGAATTTTGTAATGGAAAAGAGAATAGCTCATGGAATGGATTTCATAGACACCAAATTGGTGGGTAATGAATCTATGATTATGATATACCTATTTCATTCCTGAGCCCACTAAACAAACACCGTTAATCGGTATGAAACCCATAACCCATTTCCATATACCCATACCAAACGCACATTTAGACATGTATTATTTGTTTGTACCTTTAATACTACACCATTTGATATCTTTCTACTGACACTATATACCACCAATTATACATGTCTTTTAATTTTTAAACATAACTTTTAAGGATACGTTTAATAAAACTCTTTATTTTATTATTATCTTGGCTAGGAGCTTGTTTAACAATGAAATTAACATCAATGGAGCACTTGTATTCTACAAACCTTCAATTTAAAGAACAATACAATTAAAAATGTCAATAAGAAGTAGAAGAGAGAATGAGTTACATAATAGAAAAATATGACATAAAAATGAAATTAAATAAATTTATTTATGATTATTTATAGTAAAAATTCTTCAATTAAGAGATGAAGTTTTTAGAAAATATGGAAAATGGGCAACAATACAAGAATATTGTATTTCAATTCGAAGATTGAAATCTATTAATACTAGTAAAGAAAGGTTTTTGCTGATGTTATTTTTAAATAGATGTCATTCATCTGTTGGCCAATTGAATTAAAAACTATTAAGTGTGATGTTATAAACAATAATTTTTATTATTTACTACTTTTATGTTTGAAAATGTATTTAGTGGGCATTTATTTCCACACACTTTTGAGGAATCACTTCTTGCCTATTAGCTTTTTAAAAGTGATGTTCATAATTTTCTCAAAGGTTTTGAATTTTAAATTCATATATTTCTTTCATTTAAAAGTTTATTCCTGGCTTCTCTAATATGTCATTCGATTCTTAAAAATGTAATCTTTTGTTCTTAGAATCTTAATTCACTAAATTTGGTTTTGATTTTAGCCTTCCAATTGAATTTGTTCTAGGTTTTTTATATCTTTGTTATGATGCAACAATTTTTTTCTTCTTTTTAAGGTACCCTTTTAATTCATTTTTCTTCTTTTATTTTTATGATTATATGATTAGAGGACATGATATCTAATAATACTATTAAAGCAAGGTTTTACTGATGTCATTTTTAAATAGATGTCATTCTATTGGGCAATTGAATTAAAAACTATTAAGTTTGATGTCATAAACAACAATTTTTATTATTTACTACTTTTATGTTTGAAAACGTATTTACTGGGCATTTACTTCCACACAGTTTTGAGGAATCACTTCATGTCCTCTAGCTTTTTAAAAGTTATGCATGTTCAGAATTTTCTCAAAGGTTGTGAATTTTAAATCCATATATTTCTTTCATTCAAAAGTTTATTCCCATCTTCTTTAATATGTTCTTCGATCCTTAAAAAGGTAATCTTTTGTTCTTAGAATCTTAGTTCACTAATTGTGATTTTGATTTTGACTTTCCAATTGAATTTGTTCTAGGTTTCCAATATCTTTGTTATATGATGCAACAATCTTCTTCTTCTTCTTCTTCTTTAAAAGTTACCTTTTTAATTCATTTTTCTTCTTCTAGTTTTATGATAATATGATTAGAGGACATGATATCGAATCTTAGAAAACAATAGCTAGCTGAGATATTGGTGCATAGTTAAGTGCCAATAAATTTAAAAAAATGAGCTTGCGATTGTTGCTTTTGTGAAGGTGGATACTAAGAAAGAGTTAGACTGTTGGTTACCAATTATCCTAACGTCTACTAAATCTAGAGCGAGAGAGTGGGTGTGTACACTTCTATAACAAGGGAGCGAAATAAGAGAGAGAGGAGGGAAAGTCTTACAAGACTTGTAATATTGACACACACCTTATTCCCCATAAGGTAGGAGGTGTAGAAAACTAGAAGGGGGGTTGAATGGTTTTTACCGATTTAAGTTTTGTTTGTAAACTTTTAGATTGATAGTATGTGAAACCTTTGGATGTTGAGATATAGATAATTGATAAGGATTTATTTAGTACATTTTTAAAGGGTCATTTAAGCCCAAAATCGTATTAATAGGATCAAATATTGCCTCAAATCGTTTCTTTTTGTATTTTATATACTTGGAACGAGAATTCTGGAAATCAGCACTTTTTGGACGTATTTGGACGAAAAAGTGAAGAAAACGACGAAGTCACGAAAACCCGTTATAAAAGAGAGTCCGACGGCGTCACAAGATACAACGTGACACCGTCACTTGTTATTTATGATGGAAGAAATTTACACACGTCGCTTCAGAGAACTTGAAAGACTTTACAACCTGACGTCGTCAGGTGTAATTTGAAGATGAGAGTCACGTATAAAGCTAACAAGAGACGGCCCAGAGGATTTACTAAACGACGCCGTCACAACGGCAAAACAAGACAAAACCCTAATGACGGCGGGCTGACGGCGTCACAACTTGC
Source organism: Artemisia annua (assembly GCA_014162995.1). NCBI lineage: Eukaryota > Viridiplantae > Streptophyta > Magnoliopsida > Asterales > Asteraceae > Artemisia > Artemisia annua. The sequence continues at coordinate 59,939 of LBNU01028713.1, read as the reverse complement.
AAGTGACGCCGTCACAAGCAGATCGAGGCTATCACAACATGCGTGCGAAGTAGCTGATACTGTTTTGGCCATAAAATCTTCATACAGACTCGGATTTACGTGATTCAAAAGGCCACAGAATCGGGACAAAAAGATCTACAATTTGGTGAAAAAGACAAAAACAATTAAATAGAAAATAATAGACACCAAGGCAACGACAAACAAGCAGAATCAAAGTTATAATGATAAATAAGGAAATTGAATTAAATATTGAGTGTCGAAATAAGTTTACATATCGTGCTAAATAAATGCTACTGAACCCCGAAGCGCGAAGGGTTTACCTCTCAAATGATTCGCTAACTGCTGCTTTTTCCTCCACTTGTACGGCGGTACAAAAGTCAGAAAACACAATTCCCAAACGATATTAAACCTACGTACATAAGTCTTTTAGTTATAATAAATTGAAACTATGACCTTGTCCACGTCAGCCCCCCGAGCTTGCACCATCTTTCATTATCAGTCCTTGTGTTCTTTTTCACAAATCTTCCACCGTCTATAATACATATATAAATATGCTATAAAACTTTATGCCATTGAGAATTTCAGCCCCTCATCGTAATTCATATTATCACTCTCAGTCCTCAAATTTAATAAACTTAATATTATTTTGCCGCTTTTAGTCCCTGGAATTTGACACTTCGCGCCCAAGTTATTAATTACGGCGTAACTAAATCACCAAGTTACTCCGTAAGTCTTCGCCAGCTTGAACTTATCCACTCCTTAAATTTCTCTACGGCGTAACTAAATTACCAAGTTACGCTGTAACCTTCATAATTATTAATTACGGCGTAACCTCAAGGGTAGTTTCCGCCGTAATACCTCCAATCTCTTCAATCACACACTGTGTAATATTTACGCTGTAACTCAGCAACCAGTTACGGCGTAACCTTCATAATACTTAGAAAATTAGCCTTTATCATGTGTTACGGCGTAAGTCCATCGTGTCACTTATGCCGTAACTTTTCGTCAGAATATGTTTTTGCACTATTTGGCATTTTCTCGCATGTTTTCCGATCCAACGCCTCATTTATCCTGAAATGTACATATGAACAAATATGAATGAATTAAGTACCACATTTATATAAACGAGGCCATAAACATGGGAATTTGATATATAAAATATCAGGTAAATTTGATGTTATCATCCATCCTGGCAGACACATAAAGAATCAACAGCTCATTAAGTTGGTGACACTAGTGCACTTGTAGATGCAGTTTGTTGTTTTGACTCATCTTATCAAAACACCATGTTAACTATCCTTGTAGGCCTGCTTTCATGAGATAACTTATTAGACTTTGGTGGCTGATACTTTCAATGTAGTGGGTACCCTACTGGATATCCAACAATCTTATAACTCTTCTTGAAGGTGTCCATGTTTGCCGTAATTTCCACAATAAATGCCTTTCCTGAAAGTGCTTCTCCTTTCTATGCCAATATTTAGGTAAAATTGTTTCTCCTTTCTGATCCAGTGTTTAGCTTAGAGATGATTGATTATCTTGGAGCATTATTTCTTTGACAAAGTTGTTTGTTGGACTTAGTGGGTTGGTGTAGGTGTTAAAGATGGTGGAGGTCATGGGTTTTGTAGTGAGTCATTCCCTTTGCTTTTCTTCTTGTCTGATCATAGTATATGCTTTTGCTATTGATGGTAATGGTTGCATAAGAGAGTTTGTCCTCTAACATTTGAGTATCCATCATCCAACCTCATTAGAAATTAAATTAACCTTTTCTTTTGATCCCTTTCACCAGTGACCCTTCCATTATCATAGTTGCAGGCACAAACACACATTTAGGGACCCTCTAAGGCATCAAATTCATCCCAAAGACCTTTTAGCTTGTCACAGTAAATTTCAACAGTGCAATTTTCTTGTTTCAACTGAATCATATCATTTGTTAAATAATATATTTTGTGCCATCAATTTGTGCACAGTGTTCTTGCAATTCAACCCATATCTTTGACACAAAATTTATAAAATTCAAGTTATTGCTAATTTGTTCACTAACAATATTCAATATCCAATAGATCAGCATATCATTGTTCCCTTCCCAAATTGGCCTGAGATAAGAATCCACACCTTGTTCATCAAACTCACTAGTTACCATTTTCATTTTGTTCATTGCATTCAATGCAATCATGATTGATCTTTTCCATGAGCTATAGCTATGAGAGCCAGTTGGCTTCTTTGATATGAGAATTAATCCTGGATGATCAGTTTGGTGCAAGAATAATGGGTGATTGGATGTTCATTTTAGCTTCCTGACATTTTTTATTTTGAAAAATTCTATTTAAGTGATATGAGTTTGGTAAAGAATTAGAGTGAATTGACTTTATAATCATGTTCTTGATATGATTGTGAGTGGAAAGTAGGTTGTTTGATTGATAATGGTGGTTTGATGGTGGTTAGTTATGGGGTTCAAAGTTTGTTATGATGGTCAAAGTTTGTTATTGGTGGAGAAGTTTGTTACGAGTGGCCGAACTGGGTAGTGGTTACGGTTGAGCAAGATCTTAACTCTCATACCCTATAAAGAATGGTATATATAGAGAATGAGAGAAATGCCATATTGTTGGTAAAGTTTGTTATTTCTCATTAGATTGAAATGAGGAGTACAATGCCTTATTTAAAGACTTACGAAAGTCAAACTTACAAAGTCAACTACACTACATACTACTACAGGATTAACTGCTATACTACACTACACTGAACTAACACAAGTACAATAAATAACTAAGACATTACAACTATACATTTACATGACATTACAATGCACTTTAGCTTTGTCACGAAGCTTGAAATTGGATGGTCTTGTTGACTGTTCTGAGATGCTATGAACTTGATGAGTTGTAGATGAACTGCTAGTGTGTTCTCCTATAGTAGGCTTCAGCAATACACCTATGCTATCAATATAGAATCCACACATGCCATAAAATCCAGCAAATGAACCATCATCCCATGGTACTATGAAAGGTGTCCCTCGTGCATCGCCAAATGGTCCGTGTGTTTTTTTGTTTGTTACGAACGATAGTGATGAAATTATAGTGTAACCCGCATAAGTCCCCCTTGATAACGCGACTGTTCCATTGATTTCGTTAATTTCTTCGTTCCAATCCAATGTTACCTGAACAACATCCATAAACAATAACGTTATTTGTTTTCAAATATCCGTATGAAGTTATAAACTTTTTATCAAATGCCCTAACATTTTGTTAGTGAAAAACCGTGAACTATCAAAACATTGTTGTTGTTGTCGTCGTTGTTGTTGTTGTTGTTGTTGTTGTTTTTTTTTTTTTTTTTTTTTTTTTTTTTTACAATTGCATGATAGTTTTATATAATCAACTAGTTATAAATGCCCGCGCACGGCCGGTTTTTTTTTTTAAAAATTTTTTGAATCACATATTTTTATTTATTAAAAAACAAATAATTTAATCTTTGTTTTGTTTGATTTATGATGTTTAATTATAGTTTTTTATTATTAAAGATAATTATTTAAAAATTTTAATCCTATTGTTAATTACATCTTATCTATATTTTTTGTATTTATCTTATACTTGTGTTATGGATAAATATAAAATGTTACCTAATACGAAAATAATCTTTGTTTCTAAATAATATTATTACTAAATAAGGTATGGTTTAGTTTTTTTGAAATGGAAAAGTCCTCACTTGGGGTTTTGTTTTATTATATAACTAGTTATAATGCCCGCGCACGCGCGGGTTTTTTTTTAAATTTTTTGAATGACATATTTTTATTTATTAAAAAACTAATAATTTAATTTTTATTTTGTTTGATTTGTGATTTTTAATTGTAGTTTTTATAATTAAAGATAATCATTTAAATCTTATCTATATTTTTTGTATTTATCTTCTACTTGTATAGTATATCAACAAAACGAATTTAAAAACTTATAAATTAAATAATAATTAAAATATTGCCTAATAAGGAAATATTCTTTTTTTTTCAAAATGACAAAGTACCCACTAGGGGTTTTGTTTTATTATATAAGAGATATAAAAGATTACGACTTTGACATAAATGACGCGTTAGTTACTAAGTTGTTTGTTTGTATTTTTTTGTTTTGTTTTGTTTTGTTTTTTTTTTTTTTTTATTTATTTATTTTCTTTTGTTCAATCTTTTGAAACATATGATCCATCACCAAAATCTTATCTTTTACTACTAATATTTTTCACAATTGGTGTACTAAAGGAGGATTCTTATCGAACATATGAACTTAATTGTAGATCGATATTGTATTAATTTATTCAAGTCAATGTATAAAGTACTCTTTACCTCAGAAGTCTGATCTCCGCCATTCCAGCCGCCAATCTTTTTAGAAGTGGATATTACACCTTTGTATTTTGTGGTGAACCTGAGAGAGTATATAAGATCTCCATGCTCGACGGTTATCTTCTCCAGATGATGATTTTTTTCGAGTTGAAATATCCAATCATTTTGTGGACCTCCAGGAGCAGTTCTTCCCCATGTTCCAACCTTTATGATGCCATCATAAGAAGGTTTAAGATGTACACCAATACTTTCAATATACTTTCCAGCAATGCCATAGAACCCAACTAATGAGCCTTTGTCCCATGGTACCGAGAAACCAGTTCCCGTTGCTTGACCATACGGTCCATGGATCGTCTTGGTTGTCACAAAAGATAGTGATGCAAGTATTGGAAAACCATCTCGAATATCAACAGTTCCATTAATGCAAGTAATTCTTTCACCACCATCAAAGATAATCTGCAGGTAAGCCAATGTAAACAGTTTGTTTATAAATAAGAAAAGAATATATGTAGATATTAATGGTTAATTAGAGATGCAATCAGCTCACCTCGGAAACTATTTTGCCACGGGCCCTACCACCTGTCTTCTCAGAAGTTTGGGAAACACCTCCAGATTTACTAGTGAACATGAGGGAGTATATCACATCGCCATGATAAACTGTTATTTTTACCAGCCTATGATGCTTTTCAAGTACAAAAGACCAGTGATTTTGAGGATCTTCGCTTTGTTTCCCCCAAGTTCCTACCCGAATAATTCCTGTGACTTTGCTAGTAGTCTTGTGACAAAGAAACATAAAATTGTGTGAGTTAAAACATGGAAATAGAATTATAACGTGAATCTTACTTGAAGTTTAATGTGAATCTTACTTGAAGTTCCAACGCCTTCTCAAGTTTTTCTACGATCGAAGCCATTGTAGGCCGCTCATTTCGATTTTCTTTCAAGCATTGATACGCAACCATTGAGAACACATCCAATGAATCTTCATTCATTTGATTTATTAGACATGGGAAAATTATCTCATGTAATCTGTCTTCATCAAAACGTCGTTGTGCCAGTGCAGCAAGACTCCGGCGCTCATCATGATATTCGCGACTAATTGCCAGCCTTCCACACAAGATTTCAAATAACACTATGCCAAATGAATACACATCAGATTCCTTAGTTAGAATGTCGGTTTTTGCATATTCTGGATCGATATAGCCTTGGGTGCCACAAGCATTAGTTACTAGAAACGTGTACTCAACATTTGAAGGACCTATCTTTGACAAGCCAAAATCAGATATTTTTGCTTCAAACTTGTCATCTAAGAGAATATTTGAACTCTTTATGTCTCGATGTAAAACCCTATGTTGGGGTCCCACATCATTATGAAGGTAACTGAAACCTTGGGCTGCACCAAGACTTATTTTGAGACGTTGCAGCCAGGGAAGATCTTTGTTACTTATATATCTGTCAAGGCTTCCATTTTTCATGTATTCATAAACGAGGATCTTTTCTCCACTCTCGTCACAAAACCCAACAAGACAGACCAGGTTTTTGTGCTTATAGCATGAAAGCGTTTGAATTTCCATCCAGAACTCATGGTTCCCTTGTCCGGAATTACTAATAACTAACCTCTTTACAGCAACGTTGCTCTGTTCTCCAGATATATTAAGTTTGCCTATGTACACGTTACCAAATCCACCACTTGCAATTAAATTTTCCTTACTGAATCTGTTTGTGGCTAATATAATCTCTTGAAGTGGAATTCTTAAGTTTTGCATTTGTTCCATGTTTGACATCGTAAATATAAATGTTTGGTATGATGGAATGGAAAGATGAAAAAGGGAATATATAGATGTGTTTTCCTTTGTTTGTTGACATCGAGAATGGAAATAGAGAATTAAATAGGCATTCCCCGGAATCCATTTTGATTCTTTAAAAAAAAGTGGAGAATACAAAGAATGGATGTATTAAAGGTAACTCATTCAATGTTGCCATTCTATGTGAGAATCAAAGAAGTTTGGAAAACCAGGGGCATACAAAACTGAAAGGCATGTGTGTGGCACATGCTGAATTATTTTGAAATATACCCGAGGGAAGGGATCAAGTAAGAAGAATCTTTACTACTTATAAAGGAAAAATGGTCAAAGGGGAATGTGGAATTGTGAAAAAACCGAACTTTCGGTCAATCCCGATTTTGCCCTTGTAACTGAATTGGTCAAAAAAGGAAATACATTCATGGCACGCTGTACATTCTAAACAAATGCTAAACAACTGGACAACTTATGAAACTTACGAGACACGCGGATGACTTTTTATGATTTCATAAAAACACACAATACTCTCACTTTTAACAAACCTTTTCTCCATCTCTCTCTAAAACAACACGCACGAAGCCCTTCTTTCTGTCATTGAAACTGCCGCCATCATAACCTACCTTTCTTTCGGTTGTTATGTTGCACTAGGTGATTTTGGTAGGTGGTTTGTTGTTGGTTTCAGTGTTTTGTTTGTTCTTTTCTTTCAGATCTAGCTTTGTTTGTTCTTTTCTTTCAGATCTAGCTGGGCAGTAGGTTTTGTTGTTGGTTTTAATCAAGGCCGGCCCAAAGGGAGTGCAGCACGTGCAAGTGCACAGGGCCTCCTAAAATGAAAGGGCCCCAAAATTCTTGTAAGACCAGTTATCTTTATATTGACCCAAAAAATATAGACACCAAAGTCACTTTATCCTCGTGAGTTGTGACTGAATTTTGTTTTCAACTATTCCGCTTTTGTTTACTGTCATAAATAGTTTAGTTATTAGTTTGAGACATATAAACGCACAAAGCAAATTAAGATACTATTGTGATGTCAGTCTTGAATTTTTTATTTTTTATTTTTTATTTTTTTTGCCACAAATATGATAATCGTAAAAGGTTAATAAAATTGAACGCTTATAACGTCTTCTAAAATACTCTAAATAAGTTTGTTCATGCTAAATTGATCTTTTCATATATAATTGCTCGTGCTTAGGGGCCACCTTATAATTATAGCACAGGGCCACCGAAATCAACGAGACGGCCCTGGTTTTAATAAATAATTATGAACTACCACTGTGATAGGTTGTGTTTTGAGTTGCAATTTTGTTTGAAGCTTTCACAAATTACCATTTCTCTTATACAACAAAACTCACTTTAATCCCCCGCCAGGGGCGGATCCATGTTAATGGTAGTGGGGGGCGATGCCCCCAACCATGTTCTTCCGGACACACTAAAACATGTAGGAAAAAAAATTAAAATGGTGGAAAAAAGTCCAGTGCCCTCGGCTAAATAATCTGAGTGCCCTCACTGCTCTTTGAATTCTAACCAAATGACTGCTCTTTATTGCAACAATTGTTTTTTGCGGTTGTTTTGCTTAGTCGGAAAACATGGAGGAAAGAGATAAAGTGAAAGAGAGAGTGGGAGGTGAGAAGTTTGGGAACTTGGTAGTGGGTCGTTGATAAACAAATAAAATGGTTTAGGTNTTAAAGAAAAAGGTTATAAACAAAACATGACCCATGCCGGACCAATTGGACGGACCTTAAGCGGGCAGGTCATCAACTTAGACTATGGAGTTTTTAATATTATTTGTTGACCCGGTTGTTTTTGTAATATGCTCGTTAACAAAATTTTTCCTTCTTTCAATTTCCTCTTATTAATCTTCTTTATTCCTTCTAAAACATTAGCAAAATGTTTATTGATTCTGTATCTACGTTTTTAATTATATTGATTTGTGGCTATATTTAGTTAGGCTTGTAAACGAGCTTAATTGATCGTGAGCTACTTAAGATCGACTAGTTAAAAGGTCAAAACAAGTCGAGTCTTAATGAGCCCGACCTTAACATAAAGCTCGTTAAACAATCGAGGTCGAGCCCAACCTTCTGATATCGAGCCCAATTAAGCATGAAAGCCTAAACGAGCTTTACATATCTTTACTACTTATAAAGGAAAAATGATCAAAGAGGAATGTGGAATTGTGAAAAAACTGAACTTTCGGTCAATCCCGATTTTGCCCTTGTAACTGAATTGGTCAAATAAGGAAATGCATTCATGGCACGCTGTACATTCTAAACAAATGCTGAACAACTAGACAACTTATGAAACTTACGAAACACGCGGATGACTTTTTATGATTTCATAAAAACACACAATACTCTCACTTTTAACAAACCATTTCTCCATCTCTCTCTAAAACAACACGCACGAAGCCCTTCTTTCTGCCATTGAAACTGCCGCCACCATAACCTACCTTTCTTTCGGTTGTTATGTTGTGCTAGGTGATTTTGGTAGGTGGTTTGTTGTTGGTTTCAGTGTTTTGTTTGTTCTTTTCTTTCAGATCTAGCTGGGTAGTAGGTTTTGTTGTTGGTTTTAATAAATAATTATGAACTACCACTGTAATAGGTTGTGTTTTGAGTTTGCAATTTTGTTTGAAGCTTTCACAAATTACTATTTCTCTTATACAACAAAACTCACTTTAATCCCCCGCCCAGGGGCGGATCCATGTTAATGGTAGTGGGGGGGCGATGCCCCCAACCATGTTCTTCCGGACACACTAAAACATGTAGGAAAAAAATTTAAAATGGTGGAAAAAAGTCCAGTGCTCTCGGCTAAATAATTTGAGTGCCCTCACTGCTCTTTGAATTCTAACAAAATGAGTGCTCTTTATTGCAACATTTGTTTTTTGCGGTTGTTTTGCTTAGCCGAAAAACATGGAGGAAAGAGATAAAGTGGAAGAGAGAGTGGGAGGTGAGAAGTTTGGGAACTGGGTAGCGGGTCATTGATAAGCAAATAAAATGGTTTAGGTATATTTTATGTGGGCCTTTCTAAGTGCACTTATGTGTTTATAGAGTATAGGGGAGTTGGGAAATACTTATTTCAGTGTTTTTTTTGTTTTTAAACAAATACACCAGTATTATAGTTTTATTATACATTCGGAGGACATTTTTTTTAGCATGAATATTTGATTTTTTTTAGTATGATAATGTTAAAGTTTCATTTTATATATATGAATATGACAACTTTTAAAAATATATATATATATATATATATATATATATATATATATATATATATATATATATATATATATATATATATATATATATATATATATATATATATATATATATATATATATATATATATATTTTATAACATGCCCATGGCTTTAATACATTTGATATGAATAAATTTTTGCAAGGTTCTTTTATTTGACATACGGACGTAATGCAAAGGCTAAGTCGGTTTATTCTATAATAATGTGGTTGAAATTACCAATCGGATTAGACCTATATTTAGTGTGAGTTGCATCAAAAGATAGTGCTTTTGTTACCTTCAATCAAACCCGACCCGACTTGTTCCATATTACATTAAAGGTGACATCTCCCGAAATGTTATTTAACACCGATTAGTGCTCGATTGCCCCCTGCAATCACATTTCCTGGCTTCGCCACTGCCCCCGCCGCTGGTTTCTGCCTCGCTACCGCCACCCTCTGTTGCCACTATATGTCCGTGGTTTAGGTGTCTTCGGGTGGTTTCAGTTTGATTGGTAGTTATCGGTGTGTTTGGTGGTCTGAGTTTATTTTGTGTTAATCTTGACCGGATCTGGTGCGGTGTTCTTTTGGGGGTATTAAAGGCACACAACCGGCCACTACAGCCATCTCACCACTGTTTTCTGTATTTTTTATAAGCAGATTTGTTAATATGAAATTTCTCTGATTTTAGGTAGTTTATTTGGTGGTGGTTTAGGTTGGTGGTTTCGAGAAAGATGGTCGAGATGCTTAACCGGAGAGTGTTTTGTTTTTTGCTTTTTGTTATGAGCAGTTTTATGGATCTGAGATTTTATTTTTACTTTTTTTAGTATATTTTAACAAATATGGTTTGATGAAGATATCGGTTTCGGTTGGTGATAGTTGTTGCTGGTTTGGTTATGGCTCTATTGAAACTAGAGAAAATGTTTTTATATGTTGTTTGATTTGTTAATATGAAATTTCTCTGATTTTAGGTAGTTTATTTGGTGGTGGTTTAGGTTGGTGGTTTCGAGAAAGATGGTCGAGATGCTTAACCGGAGAGTGTTTTGTTTTTTGCTTTTTGTTATGAGCAGTTTTGGATCTGAGATTTTATTTTTAATTTTTTTATTATATTTTAACAAATATGGTTTGATGAAGATATCGGTTTCGGTTGGTGATAGTTGTTGCTGGTTTGGTTATGGCTCTATTGAAACTAGAGAAAATGTTTTTATATGTTGTTTGATAGATGTTAAGAATTTTTCCTAAACTTTAGTTATCGTGTAATACAACCGTTTGCAATTACATTATGATCTGTTCACGTTCTATTTTGAAAGCTACACAAAACACTTACCACAATATAACAAATCGTTAACTATCTGCCGCTAGGAACCGTTGCTATGCACGGGTACTCGCCTAGTAATTAAAATGGATATTCACATCTCCTTCTTCTCCAACTACATTCGTCAGTAAATCAACAAATCAGTTGTAATCATGAAATAAATAAAGGGTTTGATTGGACTCACGCTGAAACCACCCTATATTCTAATTCACCTTCAAATTACAAGGCATATGAAGATCAAGACTTAATACATTCATTTGAACACTCTCGCAACATACTATAACAAAAATATTCATGACTGCATATTCTCATTGACTTTTGAATGTACCATCCTTAATCCCGTAAAACAATTGGTAAGTAAAGATATTAAAAAAGTCAATGTTTATTAAATTGAACTCAAAATCAACAACAGGCCGGTGAGGATATCGGTTCTCGTTTGCCGATCTCGACATCTTGCGGTTATATTGGATAGTTTGGAAACATATTCAAGTATTTAAAAAAATAAATTAGTGAGACAAACTTATAATAATCAATGGGTAAGAAGTTTAATTTGTTTGTATTGACATTTTGATTTGAATATAAGTCCACGGTATGATCGTGCCAAACAAGAGAATCACACAAGTAATGCGTTTCTCTATTCTTTTCTCTTGCTACCACCAAACAACGGAATTGAGACACAATCTCTGAGTTTATTCCATTGAGGAAACTCTGTCGATTTCACTGCGAATCTGCAGTCACTAAATAAGTTGCAAATTTAAGCAATGCTAGCCACTTGGAGTTACTAACACAAATGTTCTTATGAGCAAAGCGTAAAGATGTTGTACCTTTTATTATTGTTCAAGCATCAGTGACCCAATGTATACTAAGATGCCACACCTTTTCTTGTCCTTGACCCACAAAAATAAGGAAGAACACAACCCCTTTCAAACAAATTATTTCAAACGAATCACACAAATCAGTGAAACCCTTTTTCTTCGAATCTTTGATATGAATGAATGGTGGACAAACTTCTTTTGTTTGTGATATGCTATTCGAAACACGTGGGTATTGATTCTTTCATGATATGGGGTATCGTTCTTTTGTTGTAATGTTTTTTGTTCGAATATTTTGTTCACAGGGTTTGAACCAATGAATTTCTTTTTAAGTAAATGTTTCATGTTGTGGTTTGAATTTGAGACAATATGGTAATGTAACAGTAATGGGTAAAAACAAGTATAAAATACTAAACGAAACTTTGTAGATAAAAGTATATGTTGTTGTGGATTTCACAAGTCGAAATCTCACAGGTTTTATAGAAACCTAAACGTTGTGATGTTTCCCTCAAACGTTGTGTTGTTTGATGGAAAACGGTTTACATATAACTAACTAACTGCCATCCTTATGGGCCTGTTTGGATTAACTTAAACTGACCCATAAGCAGACTTTCATATTGACCCAAACACTACTTAACAAACGAAATTACATAAATACATAATAATTAAAGTGTCTTAAACATATTATAACAAACAAATTTGATCTAACAACATTATAAGGGCCAACAATTTCCCCCCTAATGTTTTAGAACCAAATTTCTTGAATCCTGTTTTGCTGTCTTCATTCAGGCAATAACATCAAAGTTATTACTGCCACTGCTACTTTCTTGCTGTCCTTCATCTTCATCCTCAAGCCTGATCCCAAAGTGGTCTTGCCTTGCATCTAATGCACCATCCTTCACTCCCATTTCCTTCTGACCTTGCAGGTCCATTGCCAAGCCAACATTGCTTGCTTCTCCCACTTCAAACGATTTTTCAACCCAAGGAACATGAGCAGTTTCATGGTAAATAACAACTAGATCAATATACTTCTTGTAACAATTTCTAACCACTTCTCCATCTTTGATATCCAGGCCTTGTAATTGTGCTAGAGTTCCCCATTTATCACCCATGGTGACTGAGAAATAACCTCCCAAACATTCAACAGCTTTCAACAAACACAACAGATTCACTTGCACATCCTTGACAACAGGTGGTATTGGGTCAAGTACATCATAATTCAGATGCACAAGGTAAAACCATCTCAGCATATCTACAAATCTCTTGTTGAACACTTCCCAGTTTTTGTACAACAGATTATCCTTTTTCAACAGATTCATAAAGGAAAGAAATCTAGAAAATGAATTGACCTTTAATGCATACAAAGTACCATTGTGACTGAGATACTCATCATCTATGTAGTCCTGTGTGATATCCTTATTCCAATCAAGATCTTCTAATCCCTTTACTAATGAACACTCATCCCCTGGATCAATTGACTCAAAGTATTTTTGCATATATTCATTGTGTTCATTCACAATCTCCTTTGGCCCAACTGTCCTATCTCTAATTGGTGATAGCATGCTTGTTTCTTCATCATACATGTGATAAACACTACACCTTGTATCCTTAATCTTTACAGAAAAACCTTGTTTCTCAAGTAAATCTAGACTAAGTATATTAAGAGTAACTTCTGGTGTATATTGAACATGTCTTACAACAAGATCACCACAATCAGTCTTAATCTTTGTACTACCAATCCCATATGAAAATATAAACTTAGATTCATATTCTTCTCTGCCTATCATTTTAAACTTATAATTGATATCCTTAAACAGTGTTCTCCTGGGACACATATGAAACTTATAAACCTTACTCACGTACCATATATCATTCCAATCTTCTTTGTCAGAACCTTGTACAGTGTAATCGCCAAAAATATGCACCTTTTCTGGGTACAATGTTTCTTGTTCAATTATCTCATCTGTCAAGTCCACTTCTCTTTGTAATTCAACCCCAGCCAGCCTTTTTCTTTTCTCACACGCCCAATATGCGTGTCCCTTTTCTTTACAAATGTAGCATTTGGATCTCTTGTCCCTTTTTGTTGCCATGTTGTTCTTCTCTGGTTCCTTTACAACTCCATCCTTTTTTGTGGCATTAAATGCCTCGTTTTCCAACACTGTTTGTGCCAGAAGTTCTTTTGCTTTGGGAGATATGGATTTTTTTGTTCTGGTGTTCCACTGGTACAATCGCTTGGGAGTTTCTCTTAAAAGATAGCGACCATGTTGGAATCCAGTGGAGGGTTTCATTGGTTTCTCCCATGGATCAGAGACCATGCTCTGATACCAATTGTTCACAGGGTTTGAACCAATGAATTTCTTTTTAAGTAAATGTTTCATGTTGTGGTTTGAATTTGAGACAATATGGTAATGTAACAGTAATGGGTAAAAACAAGTATAAAATACTAAACGAAACTTTGTAGATAAAAGTATATGTTGTTGTGGATTTCACAAGTCGAAATCTCACAGGTTTTATAGAAACCTAAACGATGTGATGTTTCCCTCAAACGTTGTGTTGTTTGATGGAAAACGGTTTACATATAACTAACTAACTGCCATCCTTATGGGCCTGTTTGGATTAACTTAAACTGACCCATAAGCAGACTTTCATATTGACCCAAACACTACTTAACAAACGAAATTACATAAATACATAATAATTAAAGTGTCTTAAACATATTATAACAAACAAATTTGATCTAACAACATTATAAGGGCCAAAATATTTTGTTTAATTTGTGATATGATATTCGAAACAGGTGGGTATTCGAAACAGGTGTTGTAATGTTTGTTGTGATAGATTTATTTCTTTTGTTGTAAAGATTAATGATGGAGGAGGCGGTGGTGGATGGCCGGAAATTGGTGGAGTTAAAGGGTAGTACAAAAAATTTGTTTACTAGTATAGATGAGAAACGAAGTATAATGCAAGCTTTGAGGTCGCTAATCTTTATCTTGCCAATTCATTAATGCAAGAAGTAAACATTTATTCATGTTTTGTTTGAGTGATCATTTTCTATACAAGTACATGTTGATGCCAGTCATTGATAAGGTGCAATGAGTAGGGGTGACTACTATAAAAAACCTTAATTAGATCGGTTGTAAACCCTAAAGAAGATCGGTTATGAACCACTCTATACGAGGGTGATCTATTTGAGCAAAACACAAATAGATTGTTTGAGAACCGATCTGACTAATTCAACAAATACAACAATTGATACCTAGGAACCGATCTATTAAGTCAATTTTCAAAGTAAAAAATAAATAAATAAATAAAATAAAAAAGTTATTGAAACCCATATTTTTTGCGAAATTTCTGTTTAATCACACAAAATACACTAATATTCCAATACATATATGTTCAACAAAATAATCAACTTACAATACGATACCAAATGGCTTCAAAAAATAGAACACCATTTAACTATATGCGAACAAAGAACATAATTTGAACGATAATTGTTGAATAGCTTGTTACTACTAATTAAACCTCCACAAACACGACGCTTGAGATACTATTGTTAGAATGATAAAACCCGTAGGTACAACTTTATTATTCACCACTATATATAATAGTGAAACCCTAATACCCAAAACCCACAAACCGGGTTTGGGCTTAATTATCCACTAATACCCCCCCACAGTTCGAGCGGCGAAATCGCGAAAACTCGAATTGGAGTAGTAAACTAAGAAAGCAAAATAAAACAATAAACCAAAATAAAACGGGATAACCCAAAGTATCCCCTATTCTAATTTTTTGTTTACGGATAACCAAAGTATCCAAAGGATAAACCAAAGTATCCCAAACAGTCGTCTCGAGAATAAAAACCCTAGGTTCGACAGCAACAAAAGTCGTCTCGGGAATAAGAACCCTAGATTCGACACCAACAAAAGTCGTCTCGGGAATTAGTACCCTAGATTCGACATAAAAAAAACAAACAATTAAATAACTATATATTTTTTTTAATAGAAAACAATTTAACATAAATTAAAATGAGAAAATTCCCAATTTAGGCCAAAAACTTTTCAACATTTCAAGTTTTGGTCGAGAATTTGACCTCATTCCCAATTTGGTCATGCTTGACTGCTCGACTGCTCGACTCCACCCAAAATTTGACACGTGTCAAAATTTGGGTGGAGTCGAGCAGTCGAGCAGTCAAAGTCGAGCAGCTAAGCAGTCAAGGGAATGACACATGTCAAAAACTGGGTGGAGTCGAGCAGTCGAGCA
>LBNU01028713.1:14576-24671 GCA_014162995.1 Artemisia annua | reverse complement strand
CCTGCTGCGGCGCCTCTCAGTTTCAGCCTGGGGGGAGCTCAGCTCAGCTTAGAGCTTGCTAAAATTCTGCTGCGACGCACGCTAGCTGCGCGCTCAGCGCGAGGCGATCCTGCTCCCCTCATCACCGCACCAACGCACAGGAGGAGGCAGACGCAACGATGGCTGCCTCTGTTTGCACAGGAGGGCGCACCCTGTGCCAGGCTCGCACCAGCACCGGCGACACCTCGCAGGGCTCGGACCGACATGGCTCCATCGACGCGCCGTATCGTCCGGCCTCCAGTTACATCACGACACACCTCACCTCCCCACCGCGGCGGAGCCAACCTATCCGGTCGCGGCACAGCATCCGGTCGCGGGGCTTCCCCGTCAACACCCCTGCACCACAGACTGAACGACAGGAGCTCATCTCTGCGCGCACAAAACAGCAAAAGCTGTTACACTACCTCTATGGACAAAGAAGAAAGAGTCTAGCACCGATGAACTACAGTGCGAAGGCTGAGGTACCGAGCACCCGCAACCTGCGCACTCAGGAGGGCCAGCCGTCGCTCCTCCGCTCGCCGCTCGAAGGTAGCCTTGGCGACTCGGATGCCATCGGATGCACCAGAGGAACTCTTCTGGATAAGCATTGATAGGAAGCGCGACTTGGTCGCCTCTCGGGCCCCCCGGCGTGTCCACGTTGGTAGCAACCCTAACCCGGCCCAGGGGCCCGGCACTCCGCTACCACGGGGCAACGGAGAAGGAGTGCCGAGTATAAAACTCAAAGTCATGAAGGAAGACAACGGAGTCAACCCAGAAGAACTTCTCTCGCTAGTTGCGTAGAGAGTCCACCCTCTTGGTGTAGCACTGTAACTCACCCTTGCGCTTCGCAAAGGTGATCCATCCATTCAATCACGTCGTATGATAGAATGCGCGGAATAAATGGATGGTGGGGGGAATTGCCAACAATCTGCAATTAACCTCAAATTGGAAATCTTGGCAGCGCCAAGAAGGTGCAACTGCGAGATATGGATGGAGTAGTATATGAGTATATCACTCAGAAATACGGTGATGGGGACACGCTGATTCGCATACTCGAAAAAGCGCATATATACCCCCACCTTCCCAAAGGGGAAGTCCGCAATAGTATCATCGGGTTCGGGCACCACCGGGTGCACGTCCACTGGAATGTAGTAATCCGAGGAGAATCGCGTCAGCTCATCCTCGGACATATTCGAACGACAATCACTCAATTGAATAACCATTTTTATCGGAATACTAAGCACACGCGCTGATTAACTAGATATTTCGCAGGTTATTTGGAAGAAATTGGGAAGTTTTTTGCAATTGAGAGAGAAAGTTTACTGTGGTAATCACAGTAAAAATGAAAGAGCTTATATAGTATCCCACCCACCACCGATGGTTGACACGTGTACTCCACTAACTCACATCGTGTGGCCAGGAACTGAAACGGTACAGTACACGTGGGTAACCTCCCCACTCCCCGAGGTACCTAAACAACACTTTTTTGGACTAGATTCATCATACGTGTGTTTTTGGCGGTATAAGTTTGAATTCTTCCCGCGTACGCGTGGGGATAGCTTTGACACGTTTAAGTCTAGTATCCGCAGGTTTTACCCTGCGCACACTAGACTGGGGGGACATGATGACGTATAGTCTACACCGGGTCACGAACCCGATTAGTAAACAATACTAACACTTAAGCCCACCACGAGCGGGCCGCGATAACAGTCACTGGACTACCAGTTAGAGGGTTTGGGCCTACAAGGTCCAAGCCCAAAGTTATTAATAGAATGGATACGTGATATCTTCTAAATAAAGAAGATATACATCCGATATCGGCGAATGCGCCGAAGAGTGAGGAACACGAAACCTTATCGGTTGCGTGTGTATAAATAGGGCGATATAGACATCGTCCAAGGTATGACTTACAAAACCCTAACTCTTCACAACCCTAAAACACGATTACTTACTCTCATGCCGGAGGATAATCGGGGGAAACAATCCCTCGATAAGCCCAACTTTTGTATCAACATCACAATTATAACTATTTACCGCTATAAAATGAGACCGGATGCATAAAAGTTAACACTCAATTACAAAAACTCGAGTGCTACAGAAATGTAACAAAAACTTAAGAGCTACCTATCTTGATTCATGTGGAAACACGTGCGTAGGACAATCATGTTCGTATGTTTCAAGGTATGCTTCTTCATCCTTCATAAACAACAATAAAAACAACGTGAGTATTCATAACATACATGTTTAAAGCAGCCAAAACATCAAGCACACAATCAATTTGATGATCACCTCTGACATTTCACCACGATCATCTGAATCAGATTCAGATTCTGAACCGGAATCATCTTCTATCCTTGATCTCAATGTATCTTCATCAATTTCATCAATAATCTTCATATCCTCCTGCAGATCCAAATACCAAATCAGTTGATACCATTTTACAAATGTACTTGCACGCTGCCATTGTAAATATGAAGTTAAGAGTAGGGCTATAAACGAACCGGACGAACACGAACGGAGCATTGTTCATGTTCGTTCATTTAATTTTAACCGGACAAATAAACGAACACGAACGCTTAAACGGACGAATTTTCTTGTTCATGTTCGTTTATTAAGAAAATGAGTCGTTCATGTTCGTTTATGTTCGTTCATTAAGACATTAAACGAATGCTAAACGAACATAAACAATCAAACGTATATAAACATAGGCAAATAGACATAAATTTTAATAAATTATGCACAATATATTGTTTTATAAGTGTTGTTTTTTAAATAAACCAATTTTAAAATTATACAATTAAAATATATGATATACGAACATAAATAAATAAACGAACCTAAACGAACGTTAATGAACGCATAATCGGACGTTCACGAATATAAATGAACGGACGAGACTTTTATTCATGTTCGTTCATTTAAATAAACGAACGTCAAATATTGTTCATGTTCGTTCATTTAATAAATAAACGAACACGAACGAACTTTTTACCGAACGGTTTATGAAATGTTCACTGAACGTTCAGTTCGTTTACAGCCCTAGTTAAGAGGATTCCAGGAATCTTACAAGTTCATATTTCAGCTTCTTGATTCTTTCTGATAACTCCCAGATATGATGCTTTAAAGCCTGTATATTCCTAAATAATTACTTAACAGTCACCACAGAAGCTAGGGGTGAGCATCGGGCCGGTCCCGACCCGATACCGACAAAGCCCGAATCCCGAGATCGCCGGAAAACCAAACCGACTCCCGACCCGAAACCAGTCGGTTCGGTATCGGGACGGTCGGGATCGGGGGGATTTGTCGGTTTTCTTTGTTGTTTTCCGGTTTTCATCCCGTCCTGACCCGATACCGACAAGTCTGAATCCCGAGTTCGCCGGAAAACCAAACCGACTCCCGACCCGAATCGGAATCGGGATCGGAATCGGGACGTCGGGATGGTCGGGATCGGGGCGGTAGTCGGTAGTTGGTCGGGGTATGCTCAGCCCTAACAGAAGCATTATCGAAGGTACGGGCAATAGCAACCCATTTATTTACAGACAGGTTAAATTGGGCTATGTTTTATCTCAAACAGTCAAACGGCTCAAATAAACAAAATAACAATAAAGGGAACCGGTCAGAAGGGCTGAATGTCATCCAAAGTCTATTTTAATATAAACTATGATATATTTAAAAATAATTAATTATTATCTGACCCCAACCGTTTCATCCCATACTAAAAAGTACCCATCTAGACACGAATGCGCTTTGACCCATTACTCATACCTCGCGTCTTTGCAATTCAATTGCACGAGCTAAAGCTTTCCTTCTAGTCAAAAGATTCTTTGGCCTAATAGCTCCTGGACGCTCATAATTCTTCCCACGATAGACTAGTATTGCACAGCCTTTGGTTGTTTTATCAACAGACACTAAAACTCCACCACTTTCAGACTCGAGAGAAATGGCCACATGTTTCACTTGTGCAAAGCTCTTTCGCTCCACCATAATCTTCACTAGCTCTCGATATTTCCAGTGCAAGTGCATGTTTTCAATCGTACCATCAAAAACACCTCTCCTCCCTTTAAAAGTTAAAGCTTTGTTAAATGTTTATTTGTTAAAATAAAATATATAATAGTAACAAGAGGTGAAAATGTGTTTACCTAACTCCAAGAATGGTTTCATGCTTAACCCTATCTTACGTAGAGAAAACCTCTCCTCATCAGTTAGGGTTTCCAAATCAGTAGGAAGTTGAGATGGTAGCAAGTATTCTTGAACTTTTGCCAACGCCTTTTCAGCCTTTTTAATCTTACTGTTTGCCTACAATCAAATGGCGAAATGACCCTTTAGGAAATGAGATAAGCCAGTCTTTAACACCCGCACCAATATAATAAATCTTTATATCAACTTTATAACAATGGCAATGTAGATCTGGGTAATGTTATGAAGAATGTAATATGGCAAAAATACCCAAGGTGCTGTAACTTACAAGGGATAGCTTCTTTTCAAGTAATCTGACAAGAGAAGAGTGTCTGGCAACAGCTGCATCCCTCCGCATTTTCTCTATCTCCTCAGCACTAGGCTCTGTTCCCCATCGTGATGTCGCCGCCAAGGTTTCAGCGAGGGTCCCAGCAATTAATGGGCCTTTAACAGTGTTTTTAATAGTCAAATCAATGAAAGTTGAAGCCTTTTCTCGTGCGCTATCTTCATCCTCCTGATGGTTAATGCTTAAATCTTGTGCTTCATTCAATGTCCTAGTGACATTAGGGGGTAAAAAATCGTTACCCCTGTAAAAGACGATAAAGTCCTTGTTCCTAGAGACTAGAGTCCCTCCCGTCAGTCTCTGAGTCAAACAAGTGAAATGGGTATCTTTAGTAATTTTTAAAGGAAAAGCAAAGTAAAGCAAAGAAGTGTTTCAAATATATAACCTTGAGCTCTTCCGCCATTCTTTCATTACAAGTATTGTGCACCCCACGTTTGATGGCTATCTTTGCAATGGCACTTCGTTCCCATAGCTTCACCATTGCAACTGCAAGGCCTTGCAGATATCTATTTCTTCCTAAGACAAATATATGCATGCAAATAAGATAAATGAAGCTCATCACGAATAAACTAACGGCCAAGAAACCATGAGGGTAGATTAGTGGTCTCACAAAAATAAGATGAAAATCATCAAGAATCAACTATTAAACAAGAATCCACAAAGTTTGAATGTAACGTATTAAACTAAGAGCAATTAGTGACATACTAACAAACACTATGAATACTGTATAGTTGGTATTTCATTTGTAGCAAAGTGTATATAGATTTGAATGTGAACAGTCAGAAGTTTGATCTTACTATTTAAAAGGCTACATCTTTCAATTTGAATATTATTCATGAACGTAATTCAAATCTAGTGATTAATCATTTCCCATGTTATCCTTTCTTCATCGTATTAAAAAAGTGTTGGAAATATGGTTATAAATTAATACGTAAATGTCTAGAATCGAACCCGAGACCTCGGGATTGCATACAATACAAACGAGAATAAAAGTATAAATAATAAATATTAAATGTTATGTATATTTATTATTTTAGAACACTTAATGGACTTAACGGTCGTTAGTTGGTAAATGTACGGACTATATATCGTTAGGGAGAAAAGAGAAGGACTAGAGTGTATTTTAGACAACAAGAAGGTTCCGGAAACACACCTAGGGGTCCTAGGCCGGTCGAACAAACAAGGGGGTTCCCCAAACCCTAACTTGTTCCCTAAGTTGTCTAACTAGTATATAAACAAGGCTTTGGTTCATTCATTCTTCACCTCTTATACCTTAAACCTAAAGCTTTGTTTCTCTCTTCTTTTTCTTCCTTAAACCGATCGACCAAACACCCCTAAGGGTTCTTTGGATCGATTTTTGTTTTACAAAAATTAAGTGTTCTTGTTTCTTGCAAAACCTTTTATTTGTTAGTAGTTTGTGCGTATAAGAACGAGGTAACAACACACTATTGTTGTTATCAAGAGATCGTTAAATAAAAAGGTAAGGGGTTTAACATTGATCTACATAAACCTTATTAGGGTTCATCACTTGTTCATCCCCAATCAAGAATTGCATAAGGTACGTTTTCTATTTATGTTTTAGTTAACTATTACTTGTTATACGTGATCCTACGCTTCCGCATCTTTGTGCTACTTGATATTAATTATTATATATGATAGTTATAATTATAAAATTCTAACAGTGGCATCACGAGCCATGTATAACATGTAATTGCTTACTAAACCAATAAAAAACGTATCTTGATTGTTTTAGATAACATGTTATTGTTTTCTAGGGTTTTTTCTTTAAATTGTTTTTTAAGAAAAATTAAACCCTAACCCTAATTTAAGGGGGGGGGGACGATTTATCCATAAACCCTAATCAGGGTTTGTGGTTTTAATTAATTAAATTAGTAATTAATTAGAAACCCTAGGTTTGTAACATGTTTTAGAGTTTTGTGTTTTGATTAATTTGATTAATAAAATTGGATAGAAACCCTAGGTTTGTTACATATTGATGTGCTATATGGTAATTGTTATGCATGAATCCATAACGAAACGTGCATGTTAGTCATGGATTATTTATTATATGCAAGTATATGTTTCACATAATAATTAGATAGATCTAAAATTGGGGAAGACTCCAATTATAATTAAAATCAATTTACTTGTTATGTGGTGTACTAATCGATCATAGCTTACGCAATCGAAGTTTCGATGGATGTGGCTCACTTGTGCAAAGTGAAAGCTTTGATTGATTATACACATTATAAACCTAGAATTGTTTTAATTAGGGTTTTATCTAATTAAGCTTGCATGCGGCTATGTGTTTTCACCGTCTTATTTATTTATTAGTTGATTATGTGTTTTCTTTTAAAATTACTTGTTATGTGTTATGTGTTTATTAAATTGTAAGCAATAACAAGGGTAGTTTTCAAAAGAAAAATTAATAGGATTAATAATGGTGAAACCAAGTTTTGAGCTTTCATAAACGTTTAATTGATTGGTGCGACTGTACTTTAATGCCTTTCAAGGCTCAATGGCACACTATAAAGTGAGGTATAAGTTGGTTTCGCATTAAATTGTGACCTTAGAGAGACTCCATTCTGTCTCTACGCTCGCCTGTGTGTCATCTTGAAACATTATTGTACGAAGCACCTTAAGGCAATGTTGTAAGTTTCTCAACGCCTCAATTAAAACTTTGATGATCATGCTCGCGTTAATGAATTGGATTTATAAAAATTGTTTTGTAAAATTTTATGTCATAAAGATGAGTGCATGCATCTTTATACATGTTTTTGACACATCAAAAACTAAATACCCTAAAATTTAAGTCACATGCCATCTAACGATAAAGGACACTTGGAATTTTTCTTTGGTATGCGTGAGACCTAGGCCAAAGATTAAGGACAAGGCAAATTTCCGAGTGAGCGTGAGACCTCACATGGTTAATTTGCAGTCTCTAAGTTAGTCGACTTAAGTAAGTTGATGCGTAAGACCTAGAGCTTACGGCATGAGATGGGATGAAACATGCTTACACGGCAAGTTGATGAATCAACTTGAAGTAAATCCCATAAATTTTCTAGGAATTGGAAAACTTGTTTGCCAATTATTGTTCGACAGATTACCATCTTTTATAAAGATTCACTATATGGCAGATCAACTGACGTAGTGAAATTATGAAAAGTTGGATCCTAGATTTTCAAGAAACTAAGATGGTTATATGAATATTTCCATGGGTATTATGTTTACTTGAAGATATTTTCTTATCGAAAATACTAATGTTTGAACTTTTTCTTTCTGTAGAAATGGCTCAACCCGATAACTCCGTGTTTGCTGCTTTCAAGAACCATCTTGAAAGAGCTAAATTGACTGGGAAAAACTTCAATGATTAGCACCGTTCGCTCAGAATTGTCTTGAGAGCGACCGGTAAGCTCAATTATTTGCAGACCCCTTGTCCTGAGGAGCCTACAGGTAACGATGTTACTGATGAACAAAAGGCTGAATGGAGAGTCGAAGTTGCTAAGTATAATGAAGTCGGTTGTTTGATGCTTCAAAGTATGGAACCTATAATTCAAAAGAAGTTTGAGCATTATTTTCCGTTCGACATGATAGATGAGCTCAAGAAGCGTTACGAGAAAACTCCTGCAGTTGAACTGTATGAGTCTCTTGACAAACTGCATAGCTGCAAGCATGCTGATGGAAAGCCAGTTGAAGACTATGTAAATGAGATGAGAGAATTCTTTGATCAACTTTACAGAGTCGGATTTGTTTACCTCGACAATGTTCAAGTTCACTTAATCAACAGATCCCTTAACAAGGACTTTGCTAGTTTTGTGCAAAATTGGAACATGCACTGCTCGGGGAAGACAGTTGTTGAGTTACTCGCATTGCTTGTTGACTATGAGAGGCATCTACCTAATAAGAGCAAGGCACCTACCCCGCAAGTGTTGGCAATTCAAAGGGGTAGGATCCAGAAAAAATCACATGTGAACAAGGGTAAGGGTAAGGCTGATAAAAGCAAGCAGGTTCTGGCTTATCAACCAAATCCAAAGGTGAATCAAAACCAATCCAAGAAGCCTAAGGCGAATCCTCCAATGAAGAAGGAACATGCTTGTCACCATTGTCATCAAGTGGGGCACTGGAAACGTAATTATGCGCTCTACATAAATGACTTGCGACAAAAGAAGCAGCAGAGTGAGACTGGTCAACCCAGTTCTTCATCAGGTGCGTTCTTTATGATTGAATTATTTTCTTTATCTCATAAACTGAATTCATGGGTATATGATACGGGCTGTGGAATTCATATCTGCAATACTTTGCAGGGGTTTAGAGAGGAGAGAAAGCTGGCCTATGGAGAACAATTCTTGCACGTTGGTAATGGAGCGCCTGCAAGAGTTGAAACTATAGGAGTATTTAATTTAGTGTTACCTTCGGGTCTCGTACTATCTTTAAATAATTGTCATTATGCACCGTCAATTGTTAGAGGTGTAATTTCTTTTTCATGTTTGTTACACCTTGGTTATCATCAAACTATTTCAAGCAATGCAATTTCAGTTTCTTTAAATGGTGTTTTTTATTTTAATGCAATTGCTGTGAATGGTATTTTTGAGGTGGACATGAATGATAATGATAATGCTTTCAATAATGATTCAATGTATAGCATCAACCATAAGAGAATCAAGAAAGGTCTGGATTCTTCTTATCTTTGGCATTGTCGACTTGCTCACATTGGCAAGACTCGCATAGAAAAGCTGCAACGCGATGGGCTTTTAGAAAAGATCAATGATGAATCATTTGATAAATGCGAATCTTGTATTGCTGGCAAGATGACAAAGAAACCCTTTAAAAATAGGATTGAAAGGGCTTCTGATCTACTTGGTCTTATTCACACTAATGTGTGTGGGCCACTTAGACATGTGTCAAGGAGAGGTTCTAGCTACTTCTTAACATTTACGGATGATTATAGTCGTTATGGTTATGTTTATTTACTTAAACATAAATATGAGGTTGATGAGTGTGTAAATACTCATCATTTTTACCTAATCTAAACTGCCAAAACATCCAAAAACACCCAAATATGCATCAAAATAGTGAAAATATCCCAGGGTTATGTTTTATATGTTTTAGATGCAAAATGTTTGAAAACAAATGAAAAAACGAACAAAGTTTGCACAATTGGCAGTTTCAGTCTCTCAACTTTCACAATTTGTCAAATCTAGTCCCTAAGCATTTATTTCAAAAGAAAAATCAACCAAAGTCCTTAGAAAATCACAAGTTGTCATAATTAGTCCTTTGATGAAAAGTTTCAAAAGTTTACAAGTTTAGTCCCTGAACTTTGCAAAAATGTCAAAAATATCCCCTGGGATTAAAATCTTTTGGAAAATAACAATTATGGTCCTTGTATTATGAAACTTTGGTAAATAATCATTTGGTGAAAAGTTTGGTGAAATTACAAGTTTGGTCCCTCAAGTTTCAAAGTTGGCAGAAATGGTCCCTGAAGATTCAAAAAGTGGAAAAGTCAACATAAGACCTTGTACTATTCATCACTTGGCAACTTTAACCCTTGAAATAACTTT